>PVIC010002583.1:50292-76223 GCA_004025085.1 Thryonomys swinderianus
GCATTGTGGTATGCGGTGTTGATTGTTGGTGGGCGTGTCTCCACGCCCAGCATTATATGTGGTTACTGGGGATCGAACTCAGGACCTTGCGCTTGCGAGGCAGGCGCCGGAACCACTGAGCTAACCCTCCGGCCTCGGCTGATTAAATCTTTTAGAAACAGCTTGTCTACCCAAGGAAATTTTAGGTATTTATCTAAAATTATAAAGGAATATGATTCTTGTGTGAAAAGTAGGTCGGGGGCGAGATTATTTCAACAACACTTTCTGAAAAAGATATAGCTTGATATGGGCTTTGGGGGACATGCAGGAT
Source organism: Thryonomys swinderianus (assembly GCA_004025085.1). Lineage (NCBI taxonomy): Eukaryota > Metazoa > Chordata > Mammalia > Rodentia > Thryonomyidae > Thryonomys > Thryonomys swinderianus. Next base: position 50,603 of record PVIC010002583.1, read on the forward strand.
TTGTGTTAGTAGAGAAGGACTGCGTCCCGTAAGTAGGGAAGAAAAGAGACCAGCAGCTGACCTGGCAGAAATGATCGGTGTGGAGTTACTGGTGTTGATGTAGGAGGTGAAGACAGGCAGCTGAGCAGGTATTTTCCCGGGGCCCTCAAGGTTTGGTAAGGGGTCATTTGAAGTTGATCTAATAAGTTAGAAGTCACTGACATTTTTTTTTTTTTTGAGACAGGGTCTCGCTTTGTAGTTCAGGCTGGCCCTGAGCTCACTATGTAGTCCAGGTAAGCCTCAAACTCAGCAGTCCTCCTGCCTCTGCCTCCCGAGTGCTGGGATTACAGGCGTGAGCCACCACGCCTGGTTGACATTTCTTTTTTTTTAGTTTTGCTTTTTCAGAATTGTCACTGTCTCCTGTGTGCTGATACTCGAGGTACAGCCCCAGGCTTTTTTATTTTAAAATATTGAGACAGGGTCTGATGAAATCGCCCAGGTTTGCCTTGAATTTGTAATCCTTCTGCCTCAGTTTTGTGAGTAGTTGGCATTACAAGTGTATCCTGCAACTGTGCCTGGTATTAGTGAGGTGGTTTCAAACAGGGAAACATTACTTTAGTAAGACTGATCTGGCTGAATGGACAGACTAAATTAGGATTTTGGATTGGGTGCAGGAAGTTGAGATAGTGTCTCACTTTGTGGTTTACTTAAGCTGACCTGGGACTCATGGTGTAGCTCAAGCTGGCCTCAAACCTGTGGCGATCCTCCTGCCTCTGCCTCTTCAGTGCTGGGATTACAGGCGTGTGAAATGAGCCCCAGGTCAGGATTTTGGATTTTAGGATGAAGGGCATTGATTAACAAGTTACTATACAAGTATCAAATACTTTTTAAAACTAGATATACCCTGTGACACAGTAAATCCATTTCTAAGAACTTATCTTAAAGAAGCAATCACTGATGTACATGAGCCAGCTACCTGAATATTTAATATAGCATATTTCTATGACAATAAATTGGAAACCCAAATAGTCCAATAGGTGACTGGCAAAATACCATAATCCTGCTACTCAGGAGGCTACTACAGGTTCATCGAGTTGAGATAGTGTAATAGGATGAAGTCTAATTGGAAGAGAAAAGCAAGTTATAAAATACTGCACACAGTGTGAAGCTCGCTTCCTGTGTTTGTGTATATTGAGCATCCCTGCACCTGCTAAATTGAACAAATAAGATATTTTGTTTTCATAGAAATTCAATTTTTGTCTCAGCAAAAAGAGAAACCCTATAAGCAGAGCTGGATAACCATTTGTTAGCAATATTGTAGAAAACGTTTATCCTTTGGGCAGAAAAAGGAACCTTGTGATGCAGAAGCTCCTCATCCTGTGAGTCTCTGCTTTGTAATTACATGCAACCTTTCAAAGTTACTAAATGAAGAAAAGAACCCAAATATAAAAATATGGCAAAATGCCTATAATGCAAATGAACTTGCTCATGGTTCAAACAATTTTCTTTTAATTTTATCTTCGTGTAAGAATGGTTTTTGTAATGCCTAAGGCACAGTAAAAAGCAAGTCCTAAGCGGTACAGTAGTTTATAAATACCAGCTTATGCAATAAACGGCAAGCCTTTTGAAAGGTTCCTTGAAGTATATTGATTGTTAATAAAAATTTCAACATTCTAGAAATTGCCAAATATTCAAAGTAAATGGAGACTTACTCTGAGGTTATGTGTCTAGTTGGAGTATCAGTATAAAATGGACAGTTCCATTGTTAGCATGAAGCATTATTAATGTGCTCAGCATGCATAGCAGTGTTCCAGGTAACTCTAGAGAGCATTGTCTTATTAAAACAAACAAACAAACAAACAAGCAAATAACTACGTCTAATGTTGGAATCGTTCAAGTGGAAAATGCCACTTGACATTACTTACTCTCTGGGGACTGAATTTCAGATTGCTCATGGAGGCCTGCTTTATGGCCTTGATACCATTTACCTTCTCATTTTCCCACCAGGGGACAGAAGTAGGTATTACTTAGGTGTAAGTTTATAGTTAAAGTGCTTTCAAATTTCTACATACTCAGTTTAAATCAAAACAGACAACTTGGATGTTTTTTTTTTTTTTTTTTTTTTTTTTTTTTGAGACAGGGTCTCACTTTGTAGTTCAGGCTGGCACTGAGCTCACTATGTAGCCCAGGCAAGCCGCCGTGAACTCAGCAATCCTCCTGTCTCTGCCTCCTGAGTGCTTGGATTACAGGCGTGAGCCACCATGCCGGGCACTATGGTATGTGGTATTGATGGCTGGTGGGCGTGCGTCTCCACACCCAGCATTGTATATGGTGTCCGGGGATTGAACTCAGGACCTTGCGCTTGCGAGGCAGGTGCCGGAACCACTGAGCTAACCCTCCAGCCCAACTTGGATGATTTTTAAGGTGCTCTTATAATAAGTCTAGTATGGTAAAGATGAAAAATATTAGGTAAAATGAAATTTCAAAGTTAAATTTATTATAACTTTATAAGTATTCACTTAAAATAAGTTTTCTTTATTAAAAAAGGAAGTCCCATCAGCAATTGCCACTGACAAATTTCAGTGCTTTAAGCAGTATTTAATTAATTTTTAATCTATTAATAATTGATTTATATTTCTGGAGACAACCAGAGGAGTCATAAGTGCCAGTGAATTTAAAAGCATTTTGCACATTAGGAACAAATGAAAGATGCTGTTTATTATATAGTTATCCAGCTAAGATGGACATGATTTTTAAAGGATCATAAATGTGACAAACAAAATCTAATCACAAATACTTTCATAGAAAGTTACTTGTCTGGCTTTAATAAGTTGAAAAAATGGAAGTTACTTATCCATACCCTAAACATTTTTTAAAAATTCATTGCCAGAGGGTGCTTATTTTTTATGAACCAGTAAATGCATGGCTAATTAAGAAATGTTTTTAAAGACTGAGCATACCTCAGCTATTTTCCATGTCACTTCATATATTTGTTCGGGTGTGTTGTTCAATCCTTTAAAAATCTCTCTCATTAATTCTACATCTGTCTTATCATCCTACTATGACACAGGAAGTAGTCAAAGTTATTACACTTGTCTAATTAGTCACTTGTTACAGTCAGACTCTCTGCCAACTAACAAAACCTTTCGGTCTTGATTTTTCAATAGCATGTGACAAAGCAGATTGTCCTTTCCTTCTTAAAATACCCTGATTTCTCGACTCCACTGATGCCACACGTCTTTGTGTTCTCCCTTCCATTCCTTTCCAGACTCTGTGCATGTATTAGGGCAGGGAATGCTGCAGACTTCTGTGGACATAGTACCACTGTCTTTCTCCCTCAACCATATTTCCCAGTAGAATACTGTGCATATTTTCTCCTCTAGATTATATCTGCATCGAGAAGACCCCCAAATGCTGACCCCAGAATGCATCTCTCCATTGACCTGCAGACTTGTAGATTCAATGATACCACTTTTATTCTAGTGTATCATCTTTCTCCATAACATAGGGTTGATGAAGGCCCTAGGCTAGGTTTCCCAAGAAATATTTCACCTTCTGGATGATTATATAAAATCTTCTGGAAAAAATATCAAAAACATGATAAACTAAACAACATTGCAACTTGCATTCTTATCACAAGTCATAAAAGATAACTTTAATAGAAAGGCCAGAGTTCCATAAAAAAGTAATATAAATAAAGAGTCTTGAATTTTTATTTCTGCTGTGGCCCGTAGCAAATTTGCAATGAGCTATCCCTTAATATACAGCCTAGACATATTAGGGTTAAAGATAAACAGTCTGTGTATATTAATTCATAACTATGTCAGTTCAAACATTTGCTTTAAAAGAGGACTGTGTTTTAAATTGAAAGACTTGTCAATTTGACCATGGCTTCAATGTATATTTTATAGATATTTTCTACCTGGCCTGGAGTAGGAAAATGCTCATGAATCACTGTCCCCACTAGATTAGCTAGTACCTTGTGATATGTCTTGGTGCTAAAAGTTCTGACCAAGCAAAATTAGCTGTACCACAGACTCACTTTTACCTTGACCTGAGAAACATGGGAAAAAATGAGCTATTAAGTGTTGAGATCTGACGGTGTGAAATGATGGGCTAAATGATTGAAGGGGCCATAAATGAGGCCAATTATGAGTGAGGTTGTTGTATGAAGAGGAACAGTATTACAATGAGAACCTAGTGTGTGCCACACAGCATTCCAAGCACTTGCTTTTAAGTGAGGAAAACCAGCAAAGTGCCAGACTGATGGGGATACAGATACTAATGAGGCAAGGTAATTTCAAAAGTCTGTACATGTTACAAGTTAATAAAACAGATGTTGCTATATATCAACATACATTGAGGAGGTTTGGAAGTCTAATTTAAGATGTTGACAACTCTGCTAAGGTGTGAATGCTAAAAAGGTGTTGCCCAGGAAAAGTTTTTGTGAAAGCGCATTTTAGGCAGCATGAACACCAGATACAAAGGCCCTGAGGCAGAGACAGAAGGTGAAAGAATGTTGCAGCTGAAATATAAGTGAAAGGTGGCTCAGGAGATGCAAGAGGAGACCAGATGGTATGAAGATGAGTTTTAGTTCCCAAGGAATTCAGTAAAACTCTTGCAAGTTAGATAATGGAGTGTCATGCGTGAGTGCTCTGGCTATGGGATGAGTCAAGGGGAACAAGCCTATAGTTAGGAGATGTCTGTGTGAAGTAAGGACAGTGGTGGATGTTTTTGAGTTCAGAAATGGGGAAAATAGCACAGATTGTGAGCGACTAGAAGAAATGACAAGGTCTAAGAAGTACTGCTTTGCTTTTGTTTTTATTTTTCTATTTTTTTAGAATTGAGAAATCTTAAGGATGCTGAACTAAGGAGAAAAAAAGGATGAGGAAACATACAGAGAGGCAGTTCATACTGTAAGATTCTAATGTAGGTCAATAATGAAACTCAAGAAAGGCCAGATCTTTTCATGCCAGATGCGTCCTGTCAAAGTTGTTAAGTTCTACATCTCCTTTTTGGTAAGAGGAGACTCTTTCAGGGTTGGAAGCAGCCTGATAGTGGTGAAAAATGGTCCCTAGTCTCATTACCACCATACAAAGAGACACCAGGCATCTTCTAGATATGACATCTTGTCATTGTATGGGAAGGATCTTTTACCTTTGCCTGCCTTACCAATAGACCAAACATGAGAAGTTGGCTTCTCAGTGGAGGATTCATGGGTTTTGGCATCAGGCTAGCTGGTTTCGGTGGGCTAGTCTGTCACTAGCATCCTCTGGAATCCTAGATAATCTATCTATACCTGGATGAAGGCACATCCGAGAGTTCAAGGAATTCTTTGGTACACCCTAGTTCAGGCAGGAAGCCTTTGGTTCTAACAGAAGCTAGATTCAGTATTTTTCTCAAGATTCTATAAGAAAATCCATGCTAGCAAGCTCATTGTAACTAAACATAAAAATCTAAGGTCATATTTTCTGATAGTAATATGACACTTATAAATGAAAAAATAGATACTCCATTCAAGACTAAAGAAAATAATTGAGTAAGCAAAAGTTAAGGTATTCGAGGTGGAAAGAGGAATTTAAGTCATGTTCTCACTTTTCTCAGTAAAGCAAGCAGCAAGACCTTCTGCTCTTAGTAATAAGAGTTGTGTTAGTGAGACATGGCAGAAAGTTTAGATTATCAATAAAGAAACATGAAAAGATAAAAGAAGATGAGAAGTTTGATATATGATGCTATCATCCAAGCTGATGGCTTTTATTTCAGATGGGCCAAGTTTTGCCCGTTTTAAAGATATTGACATGTGTGAATTTATGGATATGTATGGATATTTTAAAACAACACAGTCTATTTGTAGAAATGATCCATATTTGGGTTTATTTTCTAGGTATATGTGATAAAAGGGTGGAATTTTTGGTAATTGAAGGTTCTTCTGAAAGATTCATTCATATGGTAAACTGTATATATTGGTTTGCACACTTAGTGTGAAAAGGATAGAAGTCACCAAGGAGCTATAGGCCAAGGGAAAAGAAATCATTGAAGGAAAAATATTTTCTCAATTTTAGAAGTCCAGTGAATCATGAGAAAAATGAGAGATTAGAATAATCAATACTGTTGTCAAACTGGAATTCTGGTGATTAGATTGTTTTTGGTAAGGCCATTTAAGGTGAGAGTTTGAATATAATGTCAGAATTTTGCTGCCAAAATTGAGCAAAAATAATGTGGAATGTCAGTGCTAACACTAAGGAATATTAAACAATCATTTATTTGAACTTGAAGCCCTTTAATAACATAATGAGGGTTTGCATGGGATGAAAGAATGTGAGACCCTCTACATTTTGGTAAATTCATGAGCTTTACTGAGAATTCAGTTGATGAAAAATGACAAGGAAATAGTAGAAAAATTCATCTGATATTAAAGCATCATTTTTCAAAAAAAAATCAAGGTACTATAAGAGATATTTATTGAGAGAATGATGTCACCTCTCTCCACCATACCCAGATGGTGCAAATGTAGGGCATATGTCACCTCAAACAAAGAAAAATGTGTTCTGCAAGTAGATAAGGAGAGACTCTAAAGAAATAGAAGACAATCAGAAGAGCTTATGAGGAAGAAAGCAATAAAACAGGAAGAAAAAAGAGTGAAGGACATCAAAGGAAAGAGAGTTTTAGAGAAGACTGACCTTTAGTTTTGTGCTGGAGGAGTACAGATAGTATCACTAGCCATACTTAGCCTCATATACCTTGGTGTAATGTGTTTGAATGTGGAGCTGGATGTGGGTTTCGTGCAGTATCTTGCCGTGTGTTAGAAATGTGGATTTGGCAGTACTTTAAAGTTGTGGTGGGAGTGTTGTTTTGCGAAGTCTCTGGTTGAGAGCAGTGGCTAGGTCCTTGCTGACACAGGATTTCCATAACCATCATAGCGCAGCTGTGTAGTTCTTCAGGGACTGGGTTATACAGAATAGTGCACTGTTGAGCAGGAGTGATGAGACACGTGCTGGAGGTCTTGTTTTCCTGTTGGATTTTGTTGTATTTGAAAACCAAGGAGGGATTATGCATGTATTGTAAAGGCAGTTAGAGCATGCATTGATATTCAATTTTTAAACTTCAGCTTCGTTTTCAAAGACTGCATTCCAGGCTTGATAAGGTAAAAGGTAAACCTTAAGACTGTGCCATTTTATATATTTCTTAGAAATGCAAAAGCTCTTCTATTTATTATCAGTATGAAATAACTTTCCTGAGAAACCAACAGTTAGGTTCTGGTATAGACATATTATAATTCTTGTTAGCTGTGACAAATCAAGCACAGCAAGATGAGGAGTCCCTTTCCTATCAATTCCTTCAACTCACACTCTTCTAAAAACTTTTAAATAACATGTGTCTGTGCACATTTATTATTTAAAAAAATAATATTGAACTGGAGGGTTTGCAGAACAGGGGAGAGTGCCATGGGTCTTGTTAGCTGACAAGGTAGGAGTTCCTTTCTTCTTTTTTCCCTCCCATCATTTTTATTCCTCACATTTCACTGCCAATGGACACAGAAGTGAGACAAAGTGTGAAATATGTTAACCACAAAAAGCACAAGGGGTAGATAGCGTGACTGTCTGTTGAAAGGGAAATACAATCTCAGCTATTAATCAGACAGGTTGTTGTGAACTGAAGTTACTTCTGTTACAGTTTAGGTCTGGGTGTTCCCCAAAGCGTCACTCAGTGAGAGGTACCTGCATCTGGAAGGTGTGATGCTGGGAGTTGTGATTACTAAACCAGGGCAGGTGACTGAGTGACTCAGCACCACCCACATCCGGGTAGTCTGGGTGGGAGGCCAGGCGGAAAGATGCGGGGAAGCTCCCTCTTGTTGCTTTTGCCGTCTGCCACTGAAGCTCTCTTGTTGCCTTTGCTACCTTGTGTGTGTCATGTTGTGTTTCCTGTGTGAGGCCTCTTTGCCATCTCTGTTTTGCCACTAGCCAGTTATGAGCTGAAACCTCTATGAACTGTAAGCCAAATAAACCCTTTCCCTCTTACCCTGGGTGTCGGATACTTTATCTTAGCAATGAAAGTAGCTACCACTGTTTTTCTGGGTAAATTACCCACTCATACATGTTCTTACACCCCTCACGTCAAGTCAGTGCTCTCTGTTAAGATTATGGAATGATAGTTTACACAAGGGAGGCAGTGAAGGAAGTGAAAAACTGAGACACTAGTGTGCAAAACTTCACTGAAGTTTCTGGATGACATGAGTTGACTCAGCTGAGGCTACTGGAAGAACTTAAGGCAGCTGAGAAGATGAAAAGAGAAAACAGAATCTTACTTGCAGGGTAAGAGCAGGTTGAGCGCATGCTCAGACATAGGCACCCGAACAGGAGGAGTAAAGGCAGTAAGCAGGAATGGGGGAGGCAGACAAGGGGATTCAGGTGGCCAGTGGACCCTTGACTTACAGACTCATTTGTTTGTAAGGACTGATTGTAACTCAAGTTGATCATTGAACGGTCCTTTACACAGCTTTCCAAGTCTCTGTCCTGTGTACAGGCACATGTCAGTATCCTTAGAGACACTGGCCCAGGATTTCTCTGTTAACCCCACACAGGAAGTGATATTGTAATACTCCTTGAGAACTCTTTAAGGGTTACATCTGTATCTGAGACCATCTGGAAATACCAGTGGCCAGCATCAGGTCGTAAGTTAAAACCAAAGTTCCAGTCATTAGCCTGGTCATTCCTGTGTCAGGGTGTTCATAACTCAAGGGTTCATTGCAGTTTGTTATTGCAGCAGAGACTCGGTAAGTGAGCTCCAGTCTTGAGAAAGCTGTCAGGACCAACCAAAGTCAGAGTGGGAAGAACTGTGGTACCTGGCATTTTCTTAAAGCAAGACACAAAGGAAAAAGAGAAGGACTGAAGAACAGAGATGCAGTGTTTTGGGACGATGGCTGTTTGACAGAATTGAGGCTCAGAAGTACAGCAAAGTTGCAAGGACCATGTTACACTGAATTGCCTGTGAGAATGAAACCAAACCGTGGCTGAGAAGAATGTTTGTTTCTGACAACAAAATAGATTGCAAGTTTTGACTAGGGAACAAGTGAGTCTTTCTTATCTCCTAGGATCTAAAACATTAAGGATTAAATCTGCAGCTGAGGTAGGAGACTGTGGTCTAGATTCAAAGGCAAAGATAATCATTTTGGTTTTTTTATATCTAAGCATCTTTTCAAAACATCACACTGTTCATATCATACATTATATTTTGTTTTATTTATCTGTTTTTTTTGCAGTACCAGGGGGTCAAACTCAGGACCTTGAGCTTACCAGGCAGGTGCAGCACCACAGAGCGAAATCCCTGTCTACAGATTTTTTTAAAGAAACCATGAGAAGAAATCTTTATATGTGTTTTGGGAATGATTCCTTAGCTATATTACTGAAAACACAAACCACAAAATGAAAAAATACAATAAATTAGACCTTAAATTTTACCAAAATTAGAGCCTTTTCACGCTGTACCTTTTATTATGCATAAATATTATGTATCAGTATAAAATATAATATATATAATATAAAAATAAAGATATACATTTTTTTCTGTCTTACTACTAGGGATAAAACTCTGGGCTTGCTAGGCAGGTGGCGTTCCACTGAGTTACATCTCTAGCCCCATAAAGATGTATCTTAAAAAAGGAGTAATTAGAATTAAATTTAAGAGCCAAGTAATTAGATGTTTACCTTCTAGGAGTTTTAGGTGTTTGAGAGAAGCAGGTATGTGCCAGGACCTTGGTTCTGAGAAGAAGAAATTGCCACTTTTGACCACAAAATATACTGGGAGGTTTTCTCTAAATTATTTGGAGTCCAAGAGAATTTATTACTGCTAAATTGAGCAGTGAACTTCGGTTTATTCACTTATACAACAAACATTTACTTAATATTTAATTATATTTAACTAGATGATTCCTATGATTATCCGCTTGAAAAGTAAGATGAATATTTGGCATAAAAATATTTTGTCTCTTTGCTCTGGTATGTTGTTTTCTTATGAATGTTTTTGAGTCTTAACATGAAAAAGGGTCATAAAGTTTATGTGTTTGGGACTCCTTAAGACTGACCAATTGCCAGTCATTTATAGTCTCAAATTGAATAAATAAAAGAAAAAATGAGAAAGACAATTTTAAAATTGATTCTGCTTAATGACTTAAAGTTTCCTTTGAGAATTCAACTTCACTTTAAAAATAGTCTTACAAGAATGTCAGTCCAACCTCAAAGATGAGAACAAACAAGATAAACTACAAAATCACAATCTTTTTGAGTCCACAGGGGAACTAAGAGAACTAGGCGAACTGAATGTGAAAGGGGAAGGAAACAGGGAGGCAGTTCACAAAGATCATACCCTCTTTAGCAGAACAAAGAAGGAAGAGTAGAAAGCTTGAAACTGGGTAAGAAGCAAAGAACAAAAGTTTCACTGAATTCTTCAAGTTCAAACATAAGTCTAGCAGAGCAGAATAAAATCCTAGGAGTACCAGACACCCAGGCAAGTCACACCCACTTTTCGTGCGAGCAGGTGTTTTCAGTTAGAGGACGGCAGCAGACCCTCTTGTCCTCTGGTCCTACAGACAGTCAACTGCTCCTGCAGAAGCTGTGTGCTCTTGAAAGGGCAGCAAAGATAAGCAGTTTCAGATTCCTGTGGTGATAAAAATCACAAGTTCCAGATGTTCAATTGCTGCAAGGCAACCGGAAATTTGTTTCCAACCATAACATGGTCCCAACAACAAAAGAAAATTCCATTTTATAGAGAGACACAAATACATTTAAAATTTTAGTTGCCAGGAAGAAGAAAGACATGCTGAGGAACCCAAGCTCTGCAGCAGGTCTGTCTAGCACCAGGGCTTTGGCAGCAGCAAAGTGAAAGACAGGGAAAGGGGAAGGAGGCAGGAGACGGGCTAAGGGAAAAGAAAGAGGACAGAGGAGTTAGTTTAGGGGGGTTGAACTGGCTGACTTAACTCGAGTGAGGAGAGTTGCGGACTGTCCTGGCAGGACAGAAATTTAGAGTTGTTACAGTCTTGAGTAAAAAGTCTGCAGACTGGAAACTGAGGCAGGGATTTCTGCAGATTTGAGGCAGAATTGCCTCTTCTTTGGGAAACTTCACTTTTCTTCTTTTTGAGCCTTCCCGTGATGGGAGGGGGCTCACGCATTACTGAGGGGAATTTGTTTTATTCAGAGTCTGCCGATATCAGTGCTAGTTAACATCTAAAAGTATACATGTGCACAATATCTAGAGCTGTGTTTGACCAAAGTACTGGACACTGAAAGCCAGCCAAGTGAGCTCATAAAATTAATCATCACCAAATCAGAAAAGCAGATTCAGAACAGGAATCACCCTTGGTGTTAGGGACTTTATAAGAAGACAGTTCCATTTTTAAGAGAATGTAACAGCCCTAAATAAGCATCCCATACTTTCTGGACATGTGAAGCAAAAACTGATAGAAGTGAAAAGAAAAATTGATAGAGCTACAATTATAGAAGAAGACTCCCACAATTTCTTTTCAGTAGACATCAAAAATGTAGATAGGAACAGAGCTTGGCGTGGTGGTGCATGCCTGTAATCCCAGCACTCGGGAGTCAGAGACAGGAGGATTGCTGAGTTCGAGGCTTGCCTGGTCTACATAGTGAGCTCAGAGCCAGCCTGAACTAGAAAGTGAGACCCTGTCTCAAAAAAAAAATGTAGATAGAAGAAGATATAAAAAAACCTGACCAACAAAATTTATAGGACTCAACAACCAAATATTGTATTGTAAATAATCATCAAGATTTTCAGTCAACCAAAAAGTTTTAACAAAGTTAAGTGAACTGAAACAATGAATACTTGAAACTGTGCTTGCATCTTGAAAGTAAGTTATAGATACATACAAATGGTTATGTATTATATCATTTTACTTCTATAATATTCAAGAAGATAAAAAAATATTGAGACAAAATACTGATAGCAGGCCAGGCGTGGTGGCTCACGCCTGTAATCCCAGCACTCGGGAGGCAGAGACAGGAGGATTGCTGAGTTCGAGACTTGCCTGGGCTACATAGTGAGCTCAGGGTCAGCCTGAACTACAAAGCGAGACCCTGTCTCAAAAAAAAAAAATACTGATAACAGGTTAACCAGAACTAGGTTTGCATGGAAGTATTAAGTAAAAAGGCACAAGAGACTTGGGAGAAATAAGATAAATTTTTATATCATGATTTAGTGATGAATATAAGACTAAATTTGTCAAAACGCACTAAATCCTCAAAAGTTTGAATTCTATTGTAGGTAAGTTATATGTTATTAACCTGAATTTTTAAAGAATTTCTTTGAGGCAAAAATTTCTTATTTTGGAAATTGTATATAGTTGCACTCCCATGAGATTAAAAAATAATACAGAAGAATAGCTTATTTAATACCTAAGTGGTATCCTGGACCAAAAGGCATTTATTCCCTTTGGTTTCTTTTATGAAATCATTGTCCTTTCAACAGCTAGCTTCATGGCTCATCTTTAATAAATAATCTTTATCTCAAGGTGATTGCAATTGTTTTTTAAAAAGTACACTTGTTAATATTTTATTTATTATACACCATAATTGTTTTTAATTTGGTACTCATTACTCAGGGCACATTTGTAATATTTTAAATTGCGTGATTAATGTATATAAAATTGTCCCATTATTGAGGGCTGTGTCATTTTTCCCCAAAATAGAGCTTCCCTAAATATTAACAAAATATTAACAAATATTGACAAAAGAATTAGCAAAATTGTATTATTTAATGGAAATGCTTTAAGAAAGATTAACATACAGAAATGCACCTAAATAATACAGGTGGGCAGATTTTCATATTCTTAGGTCAATAAACAGTGTTACAACATGCTAACATCCATTCCTTGCCCCTTATGGTGTCTCCATACTTCCCCCAAAGTTTATTAAACTTTATCCATCTGAGTCATATAGTAAACACATTTTTCTAATCTCGTATTATGTGTGAGATTGTTTTTAATGTATCTTATGTAGGTGTAGTTTTTTTATGCAGTTGTCTATATAAGTACGCTTAGTTTGAATGAATTATGATTATTTCTCCATTCTGATGCTAGTGGCCATTTTCATTGTTTTCAGTTTTGACTGTTTCAAAGCATGTGGCTACAAACAGTCTTGCACATATCTTTGGTTGAAATGCATAAGTATTTCTGGTGGGAGCACACATCGGGATGTAATGGTCAGAACATCAGAGATTTATGTATGTATGTATGTGCTTATTAAACTTTACCCCAAACACAGATGTCTCTCAAGTGCAATTTAATATTTCTAAGCCTGTCATGTGAAATGCCATGAAGTGTTAAAGTTTTAGAATTAAAAGTTGACAAATTATTCCAAACAACTAACACTACTACCTATCTATGTAGCATCTAAGGAAATATGAATGGTAATATCCAGAACACATATGATTTTGTTTTATATAGAAAAAAGATAATCTTCAGTTACTTAATTACAAAGTATACTATTATTGATCTCTTGGCTTCCAGTTGTACTAAAGTTGACAATGCAGTGCTGTGTTTAAAGATTACATGTATGCCATGTCCAAATTCATTGCTCCAGGAGATCCCATTGGTCTTACACTGAATGCAACTGTCAGAATTTCACTTGCAAAATCTATCATTACTATAATAAATATTCTATAAATGTGATGACTGACTCATTGGAGTGCCAAGAAAAGCCAGTAGTCAAACAGAGATCTGCAAGGACCAGTTTCTCACATAGTGATACATGGACATTTGTCTAGGTCATGGGTAACATATTTCTTCATGAAGCTTCCTAATTAAAAAGTCAGACTTACAAATTAGAGGAAATGAATAACTTTGGATATTTAATAGACATAAATGTGCTCCAATAACATATTTATTTAATTTTACAAAAAATCATTTATGGAGGGACTTGTTAATACTTGATAATTTAACTTCATATATCACATGCCACATTATGTTATGGATTTATTTATTTATTTATTTATTGTGCTTTTTGAGACAGGGTCTCACGTTGTAGTTCAGGCTGGCTCTGAGCTCACTATGGTGCCCAGGCAAGCCGCCGCGAACTCAGCAATCCTTCTGTCTCTGCCTCTCGAGTGCTGGGATGACAGGCGTGAGCCACCACGTCTGGCGTTGTGGTATGCGGTGTTGATTGTTGGTGGGCGTGTCTCCATGCCCAGCATTATATGTGGTCACCAGGGATCGAACTCAGTACCTTGCGCTTGCAAGGCAGGCGCCGGAACCACTGTGCTAACCCTCCGGCCTTGGATTTATTTTTATAATTAAAAAAATTTTTTAAGAAGATCAGGAAAGATAGAAAGACTGGGAAATATAGAAAGGATAGTTATCTTTATATGCAGAATGACATCATACATGCAACAATGAAACTCAGTTTGTCATGTGATGACATGAACACATATTCATAGGTGAACATATCCTCTCACTCTTCAGTATTTATTTTTAAAAATACTGGTTGCTCTTGTGTTTTCCTGAAGTTTTCTTTTTTGTTTGTTTTCTTGAGACAGGGTCTCGCTTTGTAGTTCAGGCTGGCCCTGAGCTCACTTTATAGCCCAGGCAAACCTCGAACTCAGCAATCCTCCTGCCTCTGCCTCCCAAGTGCTGGGATTACAGGTGTGAGCCACCCACCACACCTGGCTCCTGAAATTTTCTTTAATGATAATTGTGACTATCCTTATGAAACAGAACTTCAAAATTAGAGATGTCGAATAGCATTGCTGTTTTCTTGCCACAGTCCTTAGTTAAAGCAGTCCCTATAACCGTGTCAGATTTAAACATTGAATTCTAATCACGTTGCTTTGAATTCTATTCTATTTCTAAAAAATGATACTCAGTATGTAATCTGGAAATTGTTTTCCTGAAAGTTTGAAAGACTTCTCTGGTAAAATTTCATTGTGTATAAGCCTGGACAGGAGACTGTTCAAAAGCTACATTTTTAAAAACACACTTGTTTATTTTACTGTTTCTTTTCCTTCTCATAAGACAGGTAGTGACTATTTCTTATGTATCTTTCCAGTCTTCATTAATAAAGTGAATGTTCAATTATTGTTTTCTGAGTGTGAATGAATAAATGAGGCTTTACAAGACCAATTTTGAAAAGAGAATCTGAATTATATATTTGTGGACTTTAGTAATTTTTTTCAGCAAATCTTAAAAATCAAATTTACACCCAGGTGTGGTGCCTCACATCCATAATCCCAGCACTCAGGAGGCAGAGGCAGGAGGATTGCTGAGTTTGAGGTTTGCCTGGGCTACGTAGTGAGCTCAGGGCCCGCCTGAACTACAAAGTAATACCCTGTCTCAAAAAAAAAATCAAATTTACAAGTACCTGAGTAAAAATAATCTTTGTTGATAGGTTTTAATAGCAGATTTAGGACCAGTGTGACCTTCAGGGCCGCTTTGTTAAGAATGGATACTTGAAATGTCATCATTTCAGTTTTCATAGACACTTTCTAGAAGTATAACCTTGGCATTCTGAGTGAAGAGTGTGGTAAGTATTTGAGGACATTATATTATTTTATGCCTATATTTGTTTCTTGTCTATTTAAGCTGTTAAAGAATGAAAGCATACCAAATAGTTCTAAATAAATTGTGTTAGATTTGTCTTATATATTTTGATGCTCATATATATATATATATATATATATATGGCTTTATCATTTTGTGGATTATGTTTTATCAATATTAAATGACCCCAGCCACATTTTTACCTTCTTAATACAATTGCTAATTGTATGAAATTATTACTATTAACTGTGCTCATTTGACCTTTTTTCTTCCCTTTTCTTTTGAATAGGATTTGGTTTATTTTATGTGGAAATAACTATTAAATCTGTGCTAAGTTTGACTGCTGGGTACAGATCTGGGGTTAGCAATGACAAAATATAGATACACATACATACATACATATATTCATGCAACGAGTAACTTTTTTGCTGAATGATGATTGTGTATTATTTTGTTAACATTCTTTATTGTGTTTCTTGTAGAACCCAGATAAATTTTGTTTTGCTGTCCATTTCCTTTAATACAATTAGTAAATTCTTTTTTTTAAATTGAGTTATTTATTGGTACAATTTATATACATCTCAAAATCACATATAACATTGGGAAATTTGTACCAGTATATGCCACAAGTTAATTCTCATTTTTACCCATATCCCTACCCACTCCCCCCAGTAAATTCTTTTTTTTTTTTATAAGTTGTTTAAATCCCTTAATGTTGCTCTTCTGTCATTTTATTTTCTAGGGTCTGTTGTTGTTGTTTTTAAGCATTCTTGGAAAGTATTGACTTCATTTTCTAAATTGTGCTCTGTAAAGGCTTTCCCTGCATTTTTCTTCTTCCATAAATTAGGAAGCTTATAGTTACCTAATTCTGTTTACAAAATAAATTTCATTTACAATAAAATGATATAATTCTTAATTTTATCTACTCATTATAAAAATGCATTAAGTGGACTGTTACTAGTTTCTTTCATCAGAAAATATTCTTTCCTATAAAATGTGTATGTTCATTTTTTCAGAATTATAGATTAATTTTGTGTTCCACTTTTTATCCACACGACACCATCACTTGACTTCGTCTTGCCCTTGGCTTCACACCGCATACACTGTCACTTTACTTCTCTCAAAAGCTCATGCTCTATTCTTACATAACAAATTCCAAGAACCTTGAGTTCTTTTGATTCATATTTTGCTGACTGCCAAATATTTTTAGTATTCGTTTTTCATGACAGTTATTAGAAGGTCTGTATGTGAGATGTTGAATAGCTTAGACTGTCGTTTTATGACCTTTACATGTGAATGAAATTTGGGAGAATAAGTGTCTGATTTACTGATCTTTCCTCTCGAAGCCTTTGTTTGTAACTTCCCTTCATTCTAATTCTGTGTTGAGAGGTGGAACATGACGTTTTGCCTTAGATTGCAATTGACATTTTCCTCGCTGAAGTACCTTTAGATCTCAGTTTAGTTTCCTTAGCCTTGTTTTGTTTTAAAATGATTTTCAGAATGTTCTAGTGTTACCTTTGAGTCGAATTAGATAATTCCTGTTCACTAACCTTCACAATTCTTCCTAGTTTTTTTTTTGTTTTTTTTAGATTTGTTGGTTTGCTTAATTAGATAAGACTGATCTGATGGTCAAACCGTGGTTGTGAAGTTCACCAGATCTGTCTTCAGATTCTTCTGAGCTCTTCAGCATTCCTCTCCCTGGCTTGGGGCAGGGCTCCCCTGCAAGGAGGCTCCTCTGCCCTTTCAGGAGAGATAGGTCTACTGGGAGTGCAGCTCCGCAACCAGCACCTGCCTGCATGACAAGGCCCTGGGTGTATTACAGGAGAAAGTCTGCTCCTGCGACAAGCCTAGGAGTGAAAGGAGAAGGTCACAGAGACCTTGCTTCTGAGGCCCCCTGTGTCTCTCAGTTCAAAGCACCCATCATGTCACAATGACATACTTACTCTTTGTCTGATTCCCAAGAGTTACAGAGAGAGAGAAAGAGAGAGAGAGAGAGAGAGAGAGAGAGAGACAGACAGACAGACAGACAGACAGACAGACAGACAGCTGGACAGAGACAGAGACAAAAAGAGAAAGAGACAGAGAATAATATTTAATTAAAGCAGCCCTGTTTCTAAAAAGCAAATGGAATATTGCACAGGGCAATTTCAGAGGAAGGGATGATGAAAAGTCTTTACCATAAGTTTTTATGCTTAAGTCTGATGTAGGGTGCACTTGACTCAGTGGACTGAATCACTTTCTAGGCTTCTCTTTTATCTAGATTGTATCAATATTCTTTCAAATTCCAAAATACACACAAAGCCCTACCTCTCAAACTCCTATCCACGTTACCTATGTTCTGCTTATACTGTAGGTTGTTATTAGACTTGTAATAGTATATATGGGGGTGTGTGTTTTTCTCTGATTGAGATTTGGTAAGAACTAAAGGAAATCAAGTAAAAAATTTTAGCAACACCTTGAAACACTAACATTGAATCAAGGTTAGAACCCAGAAATAACTGCCATGTTCTTTACACTCTTGTGACCTTGTTTGTTTTACCATTTATAATTTGAAAGTATGAAAAACAAAGATCTGAGTAAATCACAGAAAATTCATTTTTTGTTACATAAGTTAATATAATAAATGTTAAATTGTAGCCCCAAACAGCCAGTTTATTACATAATTGTCCTTTTAGAGCATGTTAGATTTTAGATAACCTCATGAACTGCTCAAATTACTGCTTTTCAACCTAAGATTCATTGAGAACTTTATCTGACTGGCATATTCCTGTAGAAACCAGTCTAATGTGTGTTCTGCCTAGTTGAGTACCTTATTTTCATCTTTTGGTCTCTAAAATATTCTATTATGTGTAGTTACATTTCCTTTTTTCTTTTTATAATTTTTATGAAATTCATTCCATTGTAAATGTATTTTCTAAAGTCGTAATCTAGATGCAATATAAAATGGACTAATTTGGTACATCAATATTTTATATTCCTGTGGAAAAATATTTTTAGTTTGTGGAATAGTCATCCAGATCATGTATTTATCAATTTGCTCTTTATTTTAGTAACAAAGGTCTATGATTTCTCCCTCGAAGTGGAATCAGAATTGATAAGTGGGAGTGTGGATGACATCATGATTAATTGATGAGAGTTATTTATTAGGTGTATAAATAAAAGAAAGATAAAAATGTAGTCATTTTTACTACATGCTTTGCAAATTATGTTCATTAGTTTGATACGTAAATTTTTATGGAAAAATCAAGAACTATCAACTTACAGAGTAAGAATGCTATCTGTTTGAAATCCAAGACAAGTAGTAAAACTATAGTGAACAGATTGAATTAGTAATATTCATTTATCACTAAGAAAAAATTCAAACTAAAATTTAAGGTATTTTTCAGTATTCTGCCTCCTTGTTTTCATGTCCAAGAAAATAAAAACAGTTCTAACACTATCAAGTATTATGGTTATTCTTTGCCTTTCTTCTCTATAGAAGACATATATTAATCAAACAGAAAACTGATTTTTCCCTTTTTTCTTAATTGCATATATGAGAGAGATACTTCAGAGGAAATTCTTAGTGATATTTAAATTTAAATCTGTGTATGGCTAAATTTTAATTAATATATTTTATCTAACTCAACAGTTATAATAAAGAATCCAAAACAATGTTATTATAATTCTGTATTTACTTTGGGTGCTACATTGTTTAAAAATTACTTTTTTCATTCTTATCATGAGGAAGATAAGCAGCTATCCAAACGCTTCTTGAAATCCCTATGTGCTTTTTAAAAACTATTTTTCCTTTTGTTGAGTTTTTTTTGTACATTTTAGTTATTCATTATGATCACATTCAACATTGAGAATTTGTACCTTTACATGATATACCTTGGTTCTCATTTTTCTTCCCCTTTCCCCTTCCCTTGCCACCACACCCACCCCACTATATATATAAGCTTTATTTCCATTTTTTTTACCATCACATTTGTCTTTCTCTTCTTTACTTTCCCCTTTTCCTTTTGCCTTTGAATATTTTCTTCCTATTCCACAATATCTATTATACACTAGAACTTTTTCCAAATCATGCTCTTTTTATTCTTTAGCAATGCTTTGCCTCTATGGAAGGAAGCCAATATTAACCCCCAAATAAATATTTATTTTCTCCTCTTCCTCCTCTTCTCCTCCTGTCCCTCTCTGCCCCTCAAAAGATTTTACTCTTGGCCTGACACAGAAACCATTCTGATACCTTAGAATTTATCAGAAATTCTTCATTTCAATTATTTTATTACTATTACTGCCACCATCAGTTCTTTATTTTGCCATATTGCAGATTTTCGGTGGCCTCCCACCTTTGTGAAGACCATCAGAATGAATCATGAGTATATTTATATTGGCCACAAAACTATTCCTGTCTTTTGGAAGATTATTAGTCTAATTAGAATTCTAATGTTTTGTAGGAGTTTGGGAGAAGAAAAATTTTGCATCTTTTTGCAATTGGACCTTAGACACTGTATAAAAAAAATGTTCATTTTTTATGTTGGAGTGAACATCACTTATAGCCAGCCAACTTCTATCTCTTCCTAAATTAAAGTCATAAATGTACTTCCAGTTAGTGTGAACTTGTGTTTGTCAGGATCATTAACATGTAAAAGTCACTCCTGCATTTCATGTCTTACAAATTTTTAAGAACATACTTTTCCATCTAGACTAGTCAGATGTTATCAACTTGCAGCCAAGTATATTGGGTTATTTGGGAGATAATACTTGAAATATCATTATTTTATTTTATTTTATTTTATTTTTCTGCAAGAAATAAAAACGTGTTGTGTCTTACAAAATAATGTCCTCCAAAATGTCCATCCCCTAACTCCCAGAATCTAAGAACTTTTTACCTTTTATAACAAAAAAGATTTTGCAGATGTAATAATGTTACATATTGAAATGGAAAGATTACCCTGGATAATACGGGTGAGGCATGTGTAAACAGAAGGGTCCATGTAAGTCGAGGACAAAGATACCACAGTGGAAGTAGAGTCACAGTGATAGACACACTTGAAGATGCCGTGACACTGGCCTTCAAAATGGAGGAAGGAGCCAGGGAATGCAGGTGGACAAGGGGAGGACACTGAGTCTTTCTTGTAGACTTCAAAAGGATCCAGCCTTGCCCACAGCTTTATTACAGTTAAGGGACAAACACTTCTAGTGTCAAGCCCTGTGTTAGTCAGATGTCCCTCACTGTGAAAAAATAGCAAAGATAAAAAACTTAAAGGAAGGAAGGTTTATTTTATGTCACTGTTTCAGTCTATGGCCAGATGGCTCCATTTTGGGTGAAGTAGAGGACTATGGCAGGAGCATGTGGCAAAGCAGAACATTCCATGGCAGCTGAGAATAAAAGAGAGAGGAAGAGGAAGATACTTCAATGGGCCACGCCCAAAGACCCAGCTGCCTAGATATCCACATGCTCCCTGAGGCTTGCTCCTCACCACATGCCATCATGCCCTCAATAGTGTTGAGCTTCTGGTCACTTAACCTCCTCCCAGTGTGTGTAAGGAACCCTTCCCTCCTGCACAGCTAAGCCTTTCTTTCATGATTGTCTCCCAGCCCATCTGTGTAGCAGGGTGACCTCAGAGACTTGAGGATGGCTCTTAGCTTTAGCATTCTAAAATGCCTTGGGGGGTGCAATGGGCTTCTTTATCACAGCTCACTTGCCACACTCAGTCAGCTCCCAGGAACTACAGGTTTCTCCTGAGGCTAGAGCTGCAGTACATTGTTTATCACTGTGGTTGTTGGCACATCTGTGGGCTTTCCCATGTTTCCTGAATTCAGTTGCCCCCCCCCCCAGGGAGCTGGTGTTGGCACTGCAGACTACTTCATATTACTTTATGCATTGCATTTCTGTTTTCCCATCCTTTGTAGCTTTTCTATCGCCTCTTTGCCATTTTTCTAGAACTCTTCCTCTGTTGCCTTAAAATATAGTCTGTACTTTCATTTATCTTTCCCACCTGCAGTGTCAGAAAAGGATACTTCTATTCTGTCATTTTACCTAGAAGCCTCTAGATTAACAGGAAAGGAAGGGTATATAAAGAAACATAAGAGGGGCCAAGGATTTAGCTCAGTGTTTCTGGCACCTGCCTCACAAGTGCAAGGTCCCAAATTTGATTCCTGGTAACCACATACCATAGTGCTAGGTCTGATGACTTATGCCTACCAGCAATCGGTAACACACACGCAGTGCCAGGCATGGTGGCTCATGCCTGTAATTGCAACACTTGAGAGGCAGAGGCAGGAGGATTGCTGTGAGTTTGAGGCTACTTTGCATTACAGAGTAAGCTACAAAGCGAGACCCTGTCTCAAAAAAAAAAAAAATCTGTCATACATGTACCAGCTGCCCATGTTGAATGCATTCATGGTGAACCACAGACCTTCACTACAGAACAAAAGGAGATGGCCAAGAGAACCTTTAACAAAGATCTGGTTTGTTATGCAGATTTGCCACTATCTTTCCCATTATTTAAGAGCCTCTAACTTACTATCCCTCCTTCTCCCTCTCTGAAACAAGGAGTGACTTACAAATGGAGGTTTCCTTTGTAGATGCAAATTTCTCTTGCAAAAATTTTGTCAGAGTTATTTCTGTACTTGCAGTTTCTTTAAATAACCAATTATGGCAAAGAGCTATATACTTGGCAGCGAATATTCTGGTTTCCTGAAGTCATTTTTTGAGAAATTACGTCCTGAGCGTCACCAGTGCTTTGTTCTTATCTTCATGGCTATACAATCTCTCACTGAACTTCCTGGCATCGTGTCCGGGACGGCTCAGGAGAACGGAGCAAAATCAAACCAAGGCAGCAGGTGGAAGTCCAGGGGCAAAGAGCTTCATCCATTACCCCGGTTTATGTGCAGAAAAAAATATACTTTTCAGCAACTTAAGTCTATATTTCATTGAACAGAACTATGTCGCATGATTACTATTACTATCATCAGCCTAGAAAGGTGTTTGGCATACAGAAATGTGTAATGTGTGTGGGGGGATAAAGGAAATGGGGCTGTGAGGCCCGGGGAGCTACTGCTCACCCCGAGCCCGTGTGCACAGTTACCTGAGTGGTCTGTGGAGATGGATTGGCTGACTCTGGTGTAGATATCACAGTACTTCAGCTTTCAATCTCACTTAA
Source organism: Thryonomys swinderianus (assembly GCA_004025085.1). Classification (NCBI taxonomy): domain Eukaryota; kingdom Metazoa; phylum Chordata; class Mammalia; order Rodentia; family Thryonomyidae; genus Thryonomys; species Thryonomys swinderianus. The sequence continues at coordinate 73,277 of PVIC010002583.1, forward strand.
AATATTAAAACTATTCATGCCTCTATAGACATACACACTAAATTTTCACAAGATTTATCAAAGATTAGTTGAATATTTTAACTTTCTTGTTATTCCTTGATCTGAGAAGAAAATACTTGCAGTATAAAATTTTAATAAAGTTATTAAAGATGTATTCTTTTTCTCTATATATACATAAGAAATTTTTTTCATGCTCTCTTTCCAACTCTTAAACAGAAAAATAAGTATTGGAGTCCTAAATAATTCTTAGAAAAATGTCCACTATCTCAGTAGACTTTCCTCACCAAGATTTTAGGCATGATAATGATTTAAAATAAATGATGCTTACATTTATGCAAGTTAATCAATTTGCAAAATTCTAAAACATGTTGTGAACTGTCACACATATGGTATCTAGCCAAAAACAACAATTCTAAAATGGGATTTTTTATTATGTATTAAAATTTTCCTTAAACGAGAACATATTTCACAGCCTGGAATGTGGCATTACTGCTGCACAGCAGTAAAGTTGATGTGTACAGTGTATGGCGTATATCCAGCTGCGTTATCCATCAAGGAAATTTCAGGGGTTGATTGACTACAGTGCAATTCCATAGTGGAGAATTACCCTTTTTCTCATAAGCTACCATTTAAAATATTCCTTTTGAAATGAAATTTGTGATTTCCAGGGAGATGAGGCAGGGGAATGGTGGGGTAGATTGTTTCTATTATGAAAGGAAACAACATAGGAAAGGTAGGAAGATACAATTTCACTTGGCAGTAGCTGTATGGGGAAAGCAGTATACTCAACAAGCCTTCCATCCTCCAGTTTTCTAATCACTGCTGAAGTGTTCTGAGGGACTCTAAACAACACCATTTTCAGAATACTATGTATATTTTTGTTGTCTTAAATTTGAATTTTTAGCAGTTGAAAATTAGGATTGTACATTAAAATGTTGATATAAAATAAAGAATTGATGTTTTTGGTTACTTAATTTTAATAACATACAGTATTTAAGCCAAGTGTATTACTCTCATGATGAAAAGAATGGAGGCAGTTACCTTGATGGCTCAGATCTAATCATCCAAGGTACATTAACCCTTGAGGTAGCTTGTAAGAGACCCAAATTTATAGTGCTTGCTTCTGAGGGATTAACTTTCCCAATGAAATTAAAACTTATGTTCTCTGTCTTTGTGTGCCAAACTCCAGAACTGGGTTTCGGGTTCCTAAGAAACCATTTAAAAGATGAATGAGAAATTAACAAGTGATTATTTGCCATTGAAAAAGGACCTTGAAGTTTAGAAAGTTTGATTACTAGTCACTGATTTAGGGAAAAGAATGTAGCAGACAGTATAAAAATGTAGCAGACAGTAGCAGACAGAATAAAGTAAACATCCCACTTACAACGAGGATTCCGGACATTCAAAACTGGGACACAGAAAGGACCAGTTGCAGAAAACCAGGCAAAGTCTCTTGGAAGAGGTCATCTTTGGAGAAATGTAGAGAATGCCTACATTTCAATTAGGATGATTGGCGAGTGGGATAGGGTTGGCATGTGTCCTATGGAAGGAGAAGTTGTCACTTAGGTAACTCCAGTGACAGCAGAGTCAAAACACTATCTAAGGTTGAAAAGTACATTTATATTAACTAGTGTACCTGTTGATTGGGAGTAGAGCTCTTTTGGTAAAAGAATATAAGACACTAAGACAGAAAACCCTATAGTACATAGTTATTGTGTCTGTGTGTTACAGGAGATTAAATACATGGCCTTTGAACTGAACTGTGTCCCTACCCCAATACCTTCTTTTTTTATTTTAAGTTTTCCAAACTTAATGTTACCAAGATTTGGCTCAGACTTACAATTCTCCTGCCTCAGTGCCCCATAGCGCTAGGATTATAGGTGCACGTTACAATGCCAAGCTGATCTTTGCCAATGAGTAAGATTTACTGAAGCCTTAGTGCTTAATGGGCCCTGAAATATTTCCCAGCCTGAAAATAGTATATTCATGTCACAAATAGACCTAATGACTTTGGAAAAGTTCATTTACTGTCAGTTAAATTAGCCAGGTACTATATATGACATTTCTATTAATCCCTATAATAGAAAAAATATGTTTTTAGTATAGTTGGTATGTTTTTTGTGTTTCTTGTTTTTTGTTTGATTTTTCTTAGAAATACAAGAGAGAAAGTATTTATTTGTCATGCCCCATCTTTAAAAACTCACGAGCGTGATAGTTGCTGATAAATGCAGTGAATCAGTAGAGATTTAGGTTGACAGTTTTTCTTTTCATTGGGGACCTGATGAGCCATGTGTTATGGGTGGGTTAGTCTTATCATATGGTGGCACTTGGAAAATAAGACATTCGTATTGATTTAGATCTTTGGTTCATTACTGGCTTGACTATTTACCTGGTAGCTCTTTAAAAAGGAAAGAAATAGGGAAAGAAATCTCTTCCTTAATAAAATGAGCAAAATATTCATGGGAAATGGAATTAATGTCTGAAAATCACTTGCCTGGAACAGTGATTTACATGGTTTTAGTATTATTCTTTTCATGATTGCAGTTTTGACTTAATTGTTGATTTTTTTAAAGGTTTCATTACTTTTCTCAATTAAAGTAGAATTATATTGTTAAGACAGTGTGATATGTTGTAGCCTATTTGGTAATTGAGGACTTATTTATTTATTTATTTTAAGTACAGGAATACTCTCTTGTAGGCTGTAGTTATAACCATGTTTATGAAGTCAAATTACATGTGCATTATTAGACCTTCAAAGCCCTTAGCAAATTTTGTAGATTACTATTTAGGGCTCTATCTAATGTATGCATGTCTCATACAGGATAAAAACATTTATATAACTAAAATTTAAGTTGTATTTATAAAAAATCTGTGAATTCGGTTATAGACTACACTTTCCCCTTAATCATAAAAAAGAAGGAATAATTTAATGGTAAAAATAAGGTGA
>PVIC010002584.1:0-76069 GCA_004025085.1 Thryonomys swinderianus
CCTTGCCTCATTTTAAAGTGCTACCTTGGCCGACTGAGTAACACTTCACAGTTTGCTGCAGTTTTGCTGAACTATTCCAGGCTGAAATGAGTGAGCCACAAATCCATGGCTCAAGTATTCTAGGCAAAGTGAAGGCCAGCAGAAGGGTTGTGTCACAAAGGAACACACGGAAGAAAACAAGACACTTCTTGTTAGCTCTTTTGAGTCTACAGGTGGGTGACATCATGATAAATTCTCTTGAACACACTCAACTAGAACTTCCTTTCTGTGTAGAGAAACACACCACTAAAACTTTTCAACCAGCTCATCATCCTTTTTCCAATCACCTAAGTTGCTTTTATTATCACTATTGTCCCCTTAGAAGCCACTGTGATCACAGCCCTATGAGTTGTGATGAAAAATTTTAAATTATTACAATCCTGTATTGGCTTCCTACCATCTATATAAAGGAACAGAAACCAGGAGCCTAGTTCAGAGGGATCTGATGTGGGCTTTCCCTTCCTCACCTCCACTTCTGACTGCATCATCTATAACATTCTTTGGTGCTCTGGGATTACTTCAGGGACTCAGCTCTACATAGTTTTTGAGCCTAAAGTAGTCTTTAGATATTCTGATTTTCAGACTCTTCAGAGTATCTGTTTAACCACCTCCCATAGAGGTTTTATGCCCATTTTCTAATTTCCTCTGCTGTAACACACATTACTATGCATTGTTAGTCACCTTAACTTTCTTGTTATCTTTCCCACTGGACTATAAACTCATTGTGTATAAAGACCTTCAGTACTAAGGGGGTTAGAAAAGTCCTAGTGTGAGAGTCACTCAATAAATATTGTTGAATAAATGAAGTTGTTAATGGTGGCTGAAATTTTTTTAGCTACTGAATTGGCCAGACATTTGATTCCATTGACTTTTTTTCCTCTGATGCATATTTAACAGGAAATGGTGTGAATTTCTGACTAACAGAGTATGTAGCTGAATTTTGATTTTCTACATGGATATGTGCCAAGTAGCTCAGAAGAGGGTCATGTTTTCACGCAACATAAACGAGTAGCTGAAAATCAACTTCAATAATAAACCAACACCCTGTTATATTATCAGGGATATTCCTACAACCTTCTCAAAATTTTTGTTTCTGTAACTTACCACAATAATTTCTAAGGAAGAAAAACTTCAGGGTATTTTGCTAATTATGCCCAAACCTTATAAACAAAATTACTTTGTTGAGACTGAATTTCTGAGTTAGTGTGAGAAAAGAAACACAGAAGCATATCTCCCTTTAGAAAAAAATAACAAAAGAAGACCTTGTTACTTTAGTTCAATAGGAAATAATATAGGACTTTTGCAAATAATTTTACAAAGCATCATTTTGGATATTTTCCAGGAAAATATTTATTTATTTATTTATTTATTTATTTATTTATTTATTTATTTATTTATTTATTTATTGAGACGTTGTCTTGCTTTGTAGTTCAGGCTGTCCCTGAACTCACTATGTAGCCCAAGTTAGCTTCAAACTCACAGCAATCCTCCTGCCTCTGCCTCTCAAGTGATGGAATTACAGACAAGAGCCAGCACTCCCAGCATTGTGATATACAGTACAGAGGATTGAACTGTAGACCTTGTGCTTGCCAGGCAGATTCTGGAACCACTGAGCTAAATCCCCAGCCCAGGAAAATATAGACATTTATACACATGATAGTGTGTCCTCCAGTGAACTCTGAGACACAGGAATACTGTATTACATAAATGTAGTAGTATATGATGATATATTGTATAAAATCTTTCAGATGTAATCTATTTGACAGTTACTTATCCACATAACTGCCCTGAGTTAAATTAGTTTATTCATGATATTAATGCAAATTTGTTAATAGCAGGCCAAATAATAGACCTACAACTCTAGGCTTGATGTTTACAGCTATCTTAAATAAAATTGTTGATATAAAATAAAATTGTATAAATCAACACTTTTATAATGTCTAATTCCATTGCCAGTAATAAAATTCAGTGAAAACTTTCAGTTAATTTTGTTTTAAAGAGGGAATTTTTTCTGTTCAACTTTCTGCTGGTTTTGCTCATTGACTTCTGCTGTCCTGAGCTGCCAGATCTCTTGCTCATTTTCGTCAGGATTCTATATGCTTTTCAAGACTTAAAAAACAAAATGTTTCCCGACACTATTATTACTCAACTTCATGTTATCATTAAGTGTTTAACCAGCCTGTTCCTAAGGAAGCTTTGCTTTCACTGATTATGCACTTCTTAAATGGCTGCTGTACAAAACATTTTCCAAGAAAAAAATAAATGTCCTAATTTGCAATCCTTGTCTTTTTACCTAACTACATTCATAATATTCTTTATTTCTCCTGATAAATGTATTTGACTTCAATAATACCTTTTTGGTTTACTTTGGACAGAAATATGGCAGTGAGTTCACTTCCTTTGTAACCCATGTCATTTCCTGTATAACCATACAACTCTTGGAGTAACATCTTTAAATATTTCCCACCCACTGGATGGTGATAACTCACAAGAATTTCATTAATCCCTCACTGTGAATAAGAAAACTTAATAGGGATATCAAATACATATCCAATAAACAGAAAAAAAGGTCAAAGTATATCTGTGCACAAATTGAACTGCCTCCTTGAAAATTATGACATATAATTTACTTATAATACTTCAAACCTCTATAGTAGATGCCAACTTGAATTTTTGATTTTTTATTTGATAAAATGACACCATCCTCTTCATTTAAATCATTTTAAAATCTGGTGAAAATTTTGTTATTATTCTCACTGATTTGTTGTCTAATGTTAGATTAAATGTGTAGAAGTGAGTGAAAGACATAATGAGTGTGCATGTTACCATTCATTCATGTTCCCTCCATAGTAAACATTGCACTGCATACTTTATGTACATTAAATTATTTAATCTTCACAAAGTCTGCAAGTTAGAAATCAGCTCTAGTTTTAGTAAAAAAGCCAATACTTAAAAAAGTTAAGTCAGTTTTTCAATAATATTCAAATGACAAGTGCCAAAACTGACCTGAAACAATCACAGTTATCTTGCAACCTGATTTTTTACAAAGTGGCTTTTTAAATGATATTATATAAAAGTAGATTATTTTTATAAAATTGAGGTGGGTTAAACAACTGTGGAACTCAAAACAGAATTGTCTGATGCTTAAATATACCTCTTACATATGCAAAATATCCTGTTATGTGGCGTAAGGATTAGAAATTCCATCTGACCCTGCTATTCCCCTGCTAGATATATACAATGAAAGAATTAAATGGTATTTACAGCAACTTCTGTGCACCCATGTTCATAGCAGCTCCGTTTGTGATAGCTAAATCTTGGAAACAATTCAAATGCCTATCAATTGGAGACTGGACACAGATGTGTTTTCTTAATAAAATGGAGTACTACTCTGCTATAAAGCATGGTAAGTTTGAGTCCTTTATACTCAAAGGGATGTATCTTGAGGACATACTCGTAAGTGAAAGAAGGTCACAGATGTGTAAATACCATATGTTTTTTCCTCTGGTATGAGAAACTGAAGATATAAATGAGCTGTAGAGTGTATGATAGATCCTGTGAAATATAAAATATTTAAGTGGTAGAGGGAGGTAGGGGTATATAATGTGGAGAGAAATGTGATGGCCTAACGAAAAGAAAACAAAACGTGTATATGGGGTGGGGGTGTTGTAGAGTAAGCAGGGGAATGGGAAAAATGAGAATTAAGACATGCCAAATCTGGAACAAATTCTCAATGTTGAGTGTGATTGTAATGTTATATAAAATGTACCCATAATAAGAAAATGGGGTCAAAAAAGAATGTAAATATAAATATGAAAGGTGAAATATGTTAAATTTCATTTAAAATTTAAAATATGAACTAAATAGAACATAGATATGCAAATGCTGGATCTTTTCTTTGATATAAATACCTGTAGACCCAAAGGAGCTCTAGACTGTATGATAGTTTTTGAAGAATGGGAAATATCCAAAAGGAATTTGGTGTGGGAACATAATGAGGGGAAGGAATAAATGTGATTTTGGAAAAAATAAAAGAGTATGTACAGAGGGGTTGGGGAAGGGGTGGGTGGGCAGGGATGTGGGTAAAAATGAGAATTGACCTGTGTCACATATTGGTACAAATTCCTCAGTGTTTTGTGTGATTGTGAGCTGTGTGTAAAATGTACCAATAAGGTTTACTGAATAATGAAAATAAAAAAAATTAGAACAGACAGAAAAATAAAAATATGATATTATACACTAGATAACATATTAAGCTTTGATATCCTCTTGGGAAATTAGGAAATCGTGATGAATAATACAGAAAACCTTAAGGAAATGAAAGTATAGTGAAAAGAGAAGTCATCTTTTATTTATGTTTTTATGCAATTGTGAAAGTGATTTGTAGAATACATTTGAATCTTTCACTTCCAAGTTTTGTGGTTTTTTGAGATAGGGTCTCACTTTGCCTTTCAGGCTGGCACAGAGCTCCCTACATAGCCCAGGCAAGCTTTGAACTCAGCAATCTTCCTGTCTCTGTCTCCCGAGTGCCGAGACTATAGGCATGAGCCATCATGCTCGGCATTGTGATATGTGGTACTGATTACAGGTGGGCATGAGTCACCACACCCATTATTGTTGTGTGTGGCTATTGAGGACCAAATCAGGGACCTTGTGCTTACTGGTGGGTGACAGAACACTGAGTTAAATCTCCAGCCCCTCCAAGTATTACATCTAAGAACCCTAGAAAGGAAAACTGGAGGGAATTTTTACTATGAAAAGAGAAAGTACTAATGCAAAAACGATTTGAGGCTTTTTATAGTGTTGTTGCCTGAGATTTAGTGTATCTTACTTTAACTGTACCAACTTGGCCCAACATATTGAAAGCTTTAGTCAGTTGTTATGGAGACATTATAAAAACTTACTTTCTGAAGCCTTTGAGTGAGTACTTACACCACATTTGTTATTTTTCACTTCTAAAATGTCCCCTGAAAACCTTATGTTTTCAGAGGCAAGGCTTTTGGAAGGTGATTGGAGCATGGAGGATTAAAACATTGAGAAATGCATAGCTGAAAGTACTGGCAAGAGTTGGGGTTTCTTCAGCAGAGGGAGGGTCACTGTATGCACGGTGTGGAAGGGCATTTATCTCCTCTCTGTCTGCTTTCTGACTCCCATGACTTAAGCAGGGTTTTCCTGCCATTTTCTTTCATTTTGCTAATTCTAGTTTGGAGCCAGCTGATTGTATGTGTACTGAACCCTCTAAAACCATGAGCCAACATAAACGTTTCCTCCTTCAAATTGTGTGTCAGACATCTTGTCACAATGGCAGTGAAGTGACTAATATAAACAAAGTACAGTAGAATTGTTGTCAGTGCTGTAATTTTTCCTGAACATGTGGCTCAGAAGCTTTTGGAGTGGTTTGTGGTAATAAAATCTGGGGACTGTGCTAAAGAAGCCTGAGATGGTCGCAAAAAGAATATGAAGGATATTATTAATCAAACCTTAGAAGAATAGAATGCTGATAAGAATGCAACATGAAAAGCCAGGCCTGTGAGATTTAAACTGGGGATGAGGACTGTACTGGAATTGGACTAGAGTGTGTGTCTGCCAGGCTAGAATGTTTGGAAAAAATTATCTGCGTCTTTTCCATCTTTGAAGAATTTAGGAGACTGAATTCAAAAGTGGCGAACTAATTAATCTGGGTGAGAAAATTTTAAGGCATTCCAATTTTCAGTCTGTGGCAGGAGTATGCTGGCTGCTTTTCAGCTACATCTGCAGAAGAATCAGGAGCAAAAATCAGAACCAAGATATGTGAAAATTTTGCAGATTGGTCAAACAAGAAACATTTGTACAATTAGGGCAAAGGGGAATGTAATTGCTAAAAAGACTAGTGTCACAGAAAGGAGGCCAAAGACTTTGGACCAAAATAATAAGAAACATGACATGGAGAAACGTCAGGAATTTGCCAGATGCCACTCATCAGATTTAAGGACATAGAGGGTAGATTTCTTTGACAGACTTTGTTTTGAGAAGAGCCACCAGGAGCCCCTGCTTCTTCAGTCCCAGGGAACTAACTTCACCTATCCAAGCACTCACCAAAGGAGTGGAGTGACAGTAGGGGCCCCTGTACTGCTCAAGCTGGCAGCAGACCTTTGCTTTATCCACGCAGAGCTAGATTTGCTGCAGGGCATGGAGAGTGTCAATTGTGTGGGAGCCATGGAGGCTTCTGCCAAAATTCCAACAGAAGCTTGGGAATCCATGTAGTGTGCCCAGGAAAGGGTTATTCATGAAGCTGTAAGATGGTAGACAAGGTGCCCTGAGCACCCCAGAGATCTGGAGATGCCAATTATGGGGAACATCTAAGGAAAGCCAGAGGCAGTGAACAGAGCTAGGCCAAGAAAGAGGCGATACAGATTGCCATCAGCATGGCTATCTGAGCATGATTCCCCAAATCCTAGAGTGATAGGACTTACTGATTTTCCTACTGAACTTCAGTCTCACTTTGGTTCAACTCCTTTGTATGCCCTTCTTCCTCTCTTATGAAATGGAAATTTACATTGTACTAGTGAATATTGGAAATATTTAACTATCTTCTTTAGTTTTATAGGGGGGAGTTACAGATAAGTGGTATCAGTTTCACAGAGGACTTTGGACTTGGACTTTTGAACACTGCTGGCACTGCTTAGCCTCTCCAAACTCTTGGAGATGGATGGGTGTATTTTGCCTAATAAGGTGAACCTCTTGATCATCAGGGATGCAATGTTACAGTTTAGGACTAAAATGTCCCTCAAGTCTCATATGTTTAGAGGTGGAGTTTTAGACAGTGCTTGAGTATAGAGGCACACACTTACCAGTGGATCAGTCTACTGATGAACTTATAGCTGAATGTTCTGTAAATGGGTGGGGTGTGGCAGGAGGAGCTGGTCCCTAGAGGTGTGATGTAGAAGGTAACTACCTCATTTTCACTGCGTACTTCCTTGTTTCCTTAGGTTACACAGCTCTCCTCCACAGGCATTTCTGACACGCCATTTCTGCCTTGGAGCCCGGCAACAGCAGACCAGACCCGCTGAAACCATGAGCAGAAATAACACCTCTCTTCCTTGAAGCTGCAGATTCAGGTATTTTGTCCCAGTGACTGAAAAGTAACTCAGAAAATATTTCTAAGAGGTTCTGTGCCATCTCTGTAATTTAGCATCCAATATCAATGTGATACTATTTTCAGCGAGCAAGAATAGGTGCACAAGTTTGTACACCTTCTAGTTCTCTGTTGTCTTGACAAGAATTTCAATGTACTCTTGTGGATATCACCAATTTCAAATCCTTTAGCACTCTGTTATTTTTAGTTAGCTTATTTCCTTTAGGATTGCCAAATATAATTTTAAACCACTGAACTGAAAGTGTGATATTTGCCTATCTACCTGCTTCCTTTCATATAACAGACTTTAATTGTAAAATTAAAAATAAAGGTTTTTTTTTTTTGCTCTACATGGTGCCTAGAAAACTGAAATCTTAATAATATCCCAAATTCAATTAAGTAAGAAAGATGGAAAATACGTTTACCATGCATAAAAGTCATGTGAATTTTTTAAGAAGAAAGTTGAGTAAGATATCTATTCTATTGATCTTATAATGACGCAAGAAAGGAAAGTAAGTTTCATTCTTTGGTCCTTCACTGAACATCCATTTTCTAAACACTTATTGAATGTGTTAGGTACTGTACAAAGCCATGTGGTAGCTGGAAAAGCACATATATTTTTCAACCCAGAGTTCTAAAATTGTTTTACTGACTTTTGGAGTTGCTTCAATTTTTTTCTGAAGGACATGACTGTAATGTCCTTAACTAAGCAATATCAAAAATAAAGTTTATGATGGGGTTATACATTTTATACTTATACTCAATGTCAAAGCTTCTCATATATGACTAAATATTAAGTTTCCAATCTAGATAGAAAAATCAAAGAAGCAAACAATTCTATTATGCAAATAGCAATAATTTATTGTGCAGTTAGAAAATAACAATCTCTAAAAATAAATCTTAAAGAAAGTATCTCATGCATAAGAGTAGATTCAAAATTTACTTCACATTTCTGTGAAGATTACAAATAAAGTTAATACAGATGAGATGTTTTAATACTTTATCTTCAATTTTTTATGTTGGGTCCAACATCATGTAACTATTGAATTACATGATGTTGGACCCAACATAAAATAATTAAATGATGGGCTGGAGGATTAGCTCCATGGTTCCGGCGCCTGCCTCGCAAGCGCAAGGTCCTGAGTTTGATCCCCGGTAACCACATATAATGCTGGGCGTGGAGACACGCCCACCAACAATCAACACCGCATACCACAATGCCGGGTGTGGTGGCTCACGCTTGTAATCCCAGCACTTGGGAGGCAGAGACAGGAGGATTGCTGAGTTCACGGCGGCTTGCCTGGGCACCATAGTGAGGTCAGGGCCAGCCTGAACTACAAAGCGAGACCCTGTCTCAAAAAGCAAAAAAAAAAAAAAAAAAAAAAAAAAAAAAAAAAAAAAAAAAAAAAAAAAAAAAAAAAAAAAAAAAAAAAAAAAAAAAAAAAAAAAAAAAATAATAATAATAATAATAATAATAATAATAATAATAATTACATGATGTTGGACCCAACATAAAATATATATATATGATATATTCTCAACCAGGAAGCTGATTCTGAAAATGCAATTTCTCCAAACTTTCTGTTAGGGAAATAAGTCAGTTTTCCTAGAGTTTAGTTGAACAGTACAATTATGTTCTTAAACCCAGAAATAGCTTGCATGTTGACAATATTTTGCCACCTTCCTTTAGTCACTCATTACATATTTACTGAACAGTTTTTCATTTCAAAGTTCTGAGAGTAACTATAATAAATGAAATATTGAATAAAAAAGGGTTAAAGTCTAATGAAGAAGGCTTGTGGGAGAAGACACTACTTCAGTAATTGTACATGAGGAATTAAATCCTCAGCTATGTCAAGTGAAGAAGAGTATGACAGGTGACACTGACTTAGGAAAGTCAATAATGGCTTCCATAAGAAAAGAATGATTTAAATCTAAGGAGTATGAATAGGAGCAAGCTTCACCCCCAGTGAAACCGATCTGAGAAGACTACTGTGAGTGTCTACCTTCATACCATCCAAATGTATGAATCTACGATAGTGCAGTCTGTGGACATGAGAGAAATTCCCATTGACTCCAAGGTCCCCCAGAGCAAAAGTATTTGTTAATCAGCATGCAACCACTATAACAAACACTTTTGATGATCAACTTACAGATGGAAAAAGTTTATTTGGATGCATATTTTTTGGGAAGACCAGTCCATGACAAGTTAGCTCTTGCTTTGGGCCTGAGAAATATTTGTCTTGAAGTACAGTGTCTTTTCTGCATTTTTTCATTTGTTTGTTTAGTGAAGGTTTCTAAGACAGAGAACATTCATGTTCAACATCTCACATTAAATAATTTAAAAATCTAAAAATTCTGATGATCAAACTAAAAAACAGTTTAGTGGATAGTGAAAGAATAATTTTCAATGAAAAACCTGAAAACATTTTGAAAGGATAGAAACCTTACTTTCATTGCTCATAAAAGGAAAGGAATTACTATCTAGAATATATAAAGAGCTTTAAAAAATCAGCACCCCCAAAATTTAAAGACACAATTCAAAAACGGGCCTCTGAAATGAACAGATACTTTTCAGAGGAAGATATAAAAAAAAGCATCTAAGAAATATACGAAAAAAAGCTCAACATCACTGGTCATATTTGAGAGATGCAGATTAAAACAACACTGAGATTTCACCTCACTCCACAAAGAAGAGCTGCTATTTCAAAATTAGCCAGGAACAAATGTGGGGTGAGGTTGCGGAGAAAAAGGAACCCTTCTCCACTGCTGGTGGGAATGTAAACTGGAACAACCATTATGGAGATCAATGCAGAGATTCCTCTGAAAACTAGGACGAGAGGTCCCATTTGACCCTGTTATTCCCCTGCTGGGGATATACCCAAAAGAATTACAAGATTCATATGACAGTGACATATGTGCACCCATGTTTATAGCAGCTCAGTTCATGACAGCTAAATCTTGGAAAAAACCCGAATGTCCATCAATTTTAGACTGGATAAAGAAGATCTATTTTTTAATAAAATGGATTATTACTCTGCCATAAAGAATGATGAGGTTGAGTCACTTATACTCAAATGGATGGACGTTAAAGGCATACTCATAAGTGAAATAGCTCAGAGATGTGTAAATATAGTATCTTTTCTCTGATATGAGAAACTGAAGTTGTAAATGTGTCATAGAATGCATGATTGATATTGTAAAGTAGTAAATATTCAAAGGGAAATGGGATTTAGGGGTAAATAGTAAGGGGAAAGAAAAAAATGATGGTAAAGTAAACGAAACAAAGCTTGTGTATATAGGGGGAGGGGATTGTAGGGTGGGTAGGGGAAGGGGAAAAATGGAATTAAATTATGTCATATACCAGTACAAATTCTCAATGTGGAGTGTAATTGTGATATGTGTGTGTGTATAAAATGTACCAATAAATTAAATTAAATTAAATTTTAAAAAGAAAGGATTCAATATCACACCATTTTTAAAAAGAAGACACTAGCATACATTACCAAGGCACAGCCTACAAGTCATTAAAAATGTTTCCAAAATGGAAATCATCTTGTCTCACCAGAATTACTCTTCTCTTCTTCCTGCCTCCATTACTCTTTAATGGCGTAAGAGGCTAAGCATTATTCAAGTTCAAAAATTGTAGTCATCATCTTTGACATTCCTACATCTAATCACGGTCAGCTCCTACCAATTCCATCTCCATAATAGCATTCATATTCCTCCACCACTGCTATAATTCTAGTAGGTAATACATTTCAGCTGGAATATTTTAATAGGATCCTAAGAGAAACTCAGCCTCTCACTCTGGCCACACCACCTCTTTTCCTAGCTGTAACAAATGTCCTTGCCTTACAGTGCATCTCTGTTCATGAGACAGACTTTCACTAACTACTTTTGGTGCATAATAAAAATCACCAGAAGTTTCAAATACTTTAGGATATAATTTGCAATTTCGTTCAGGAACTAGTTACAACATCTTTTATTGCTTCAGCTTGAGAATGATTGATCCCTAGAATGAATTGATTAAACTGACATTTATTCAGCAACTACTGTATAATAGAAGTTTGGAATACAAAGACAGAAAAAGAAAAATAATTGCTTCCAACAGCATATAAACTCACATGGGAAAATTCTGTCATAGCTCTTAGGAGATTCGAAAACATATATAATTAACCAAATGTCCTAGGATATGTAAAAGAAATTGAAGGTTTTGGTGTAATCTATTCTGTGGTGTTTCTTTTTTTGAGGATCCTGTTTTCAGGGTAACAGAAATCAGGGTAACTTTTAAAAGTATGTCTGGAAATAAGAGTAATGGTTCAGATATACTAGAATTGTACTTCCCCATGTGGTCTCTTCATTTGGACATGATTTAATTATGTTACCATATCATTATTTTCCTCACTACACATTTCATTTCTTCTTCCTTTTAGAGACTATAGGACACTTTTAGATGTCATTGTTAATACAAATTTAACCTATTTTATAGATACAAATGCCCACACTTTCCAAATGAAGATATTACACTCTTGTGTGGTGTTTTTTTGTGTGTGTTTCAACATTAAGAGTCTTTAGTAGATTTTTGTAGTGATCTAATGTAAAATAATTATCAATTTGCAACTAGGCAATTTATTTCTCTTGTCATTAAGGGCCATTGTTAAAAATCAGGATACAAGCACATGCCTACCGATAAACATAAAATATGTTAACATGCTTGGATTCAAAGTGAGTGAATGTGATCCTTTTGTGTTGCTATTCTAAATAGGCAAAAGACAGAGGTGGCAAACCTATGGCATGCCTATTACATCCGGCATGCAGAGCCCTCTCTGTTGGCTTGAAAGCCACGCTACTCCAGCAGCCAAGTATTGGTTAACAGTTGTTTTTTAATCTAAATTAAACCTCACTATTCAGATTTAATTGTAATGTTGGCCTCTGGCAATAAATAAGTGAGTTTTGGGTTAAAGTTTGGGCACTTGGTCCCTGAAAGATTTGGCATTACTGGCCTATGGAATGTTTTAGTTCTGGAACTTCCTATAGAAGCCACTGCTTTCAACTTTTATAATATTACTGGGAAAGATTCCAAAGTAATAGAATGCAATCAACTTCTCCTACCCTACTCCTAAGCCCCAAACCTGAAGCTTTGTTTCATTATCTATCATATTGAAATTTTAGTGGTGGATTTTGAAACAACACTGTTTATGAAAACAATATGCATTTCAATAAATTTTAACCTACATTTGAATATACTTTTTACCCCAGTGAGATTTTTCTCATGGTTACATCTCGTTAATTGAAGGTGTGTGTGTGTGTGTGTGTGTGTGTGTGTGTGTGTGTTAAAAAATAGTCACAGTAGTCATATGAAAGTTTTGCTGTGCCATTTAAATTATATGGAAATATTCAAGTGAATAACACAAAGCAGGCGTGTAAAATATGTATTCCCTTTCTTATTTCTCTCTGTCACCCTTTCTAATATGTCTTTATAAACTGGAGACCATTTTGAAATAATCATCTAATATTTTACTTAAATAAGATGTCATTCTATTTCTCTCAATCTTCAACAGTTTTAAATTCAAGGTAAGATAATGACTACAAATGCTGAAAGGAAAAAGAAAGCTCAGATCTAGGACGAGCAAGAGAAAATGAATGTCCGGATACTCAGTTCCTCTTGGCATAGCAGAGCACTGTCCACGGTAGGTGGCAGTTACTCTGACTTCTGCCTAAGGGTGCACAAGTGTCCCTAACACCAGAGAACACAGGTGAGGGGTCCTGACCTGAGATGTAGATACAGGATTTAAGACCACCTAAAACATTCCTTCAGAGAAGTTCACATATGGATAGAATGTAGCGCAGATGTAACAAAATAAGAAAACTAGGACACGGCTCATTTCATTCTAATTGCTTTGAGGTTCTCCAGAAAACTGATCATAATCAAAAAATATATTTTGTTCTGCTTCCTTTTTAATCATTTTCTCTTGCTTTCTTCCTTTCTCCTCCCTCCACATTCCTGAGAGAATCCAAAAACAAAAGTCCTAATACATCTGACGAGGTTGAGCTGTATATTTCTTTCTCTTGTTATAACGCTTACGTGACCAGCTGTTTTCTTTTTACATTTATTTTCACTCGTCTTTCTTCAGCTGACTTAACTGATTTAAATAGCAAGAAGATACAGATGAATAAATAGCCTTATCGAGGACTCAGTGGAAGACCTTGAGTAGATAAGGACATTTATACATTTGTAAAAATACAGTAACTAAATGAGGAACATAAAATCAAAAATCCTACAGAAGGAATGGGATTTATCATAGTAAATACTCAGAATAAAATAGTCATAAACAGAGGCTGGAACAGAAGGGGTGATTGGCTTGATGTTAGTCAAAGATTACAAATTTTCAGGGAGACAGAGGATTAACTTCAAGAGATCTAGTTTATAACATGGTTATTATAAATAATGATGTGTTAAACACTTGGAAAAGACAGAGTCTAAGTTTTGTATGTTTTAATTGTAAATAGCATAAATATATATGGGAATACATACCTTAATTAGCTTGATTTATTAATGAACAAAATTATTTTATTCTTATGCCTTTCAAAATGTGTACCATAAATATACATATTTTGTTGTAAATAAATAAAATATACTTAAAAATTACCAATGATCTCTAGGTTAACAAATTCCATTGTGAGATATTCTTATCTAACCTCTCATCAGCATTTGGCCAAGTGTTTCTCTTTCATACTGTTTTCACCTGGGTATCGGGACACACACACACACACACACACACACACACACACACACTCTCACATGCACACTTTGAATGCTCCTTCTCTGCTAGCATGATTGAGCTCCCTTTTCCCATTGCCTTTCCTGGTTTCTCCACATCTCCTGGACTTTCAAACACTGGCCCTCCATAGAGTGAGTGACCGACCGCTTCCTTACTCAACTGTCACTCCTGAGCTAGGACAGGGACAGGGATGGGGAATCCTTTCAGAGACCGAACGCCCCAACAGCAGCCCCAACCTCACTCACTGAAAGGGCCAACACTGCAATAAAACCCGAATATCCAATGTCAGACTACTGGGGTGTCTGGCCACCTGCAGCAAACATGCCATAATTTCACCACTTCATATCTAAGAAATCACATTAGGTTTTGTGGTTTTGAAATAACTTGATGGTTTGCACATTTACAGATCCACTTTGAAACCCTCCACACAGCCCAAAAGCCATGTATTTAATTGCCTCCTCTAGTCTGCATTTGAAACCTTAATGATGTTTGGAAACTACCGCCCCAGTAAGTGTGCTCCAGTGTGGACATAGACACAGGACAGGGAGGAGCATCTCTGTAGAAAATTTGAACACCTTTAGTAAATGCAACCTGATTAGGTCTAATTCCAAGAATCACCCTGGACTTGAATTTCCCTCTCATGCAGTTTGCTATTGATTTACATCTTCCTGAATTTAATGACTCTCAGTACATCCACTGAGGCCAACCTGGGCTATCCCCTATGCCTCTTGGTGAAAACACAAACATATCCTCATATACTGTCTACGTATATGTTTCATCTCTAATTATATGTAACTGATATGTTTATAAAGAAATGAATGATTAGGCTGGAGATTTAGCTCAGTGGTTCCACCGCCTGCCTAGCAAGTGCAAGGTCCCTGGTTTGATCTGGTAACCACGTACAATGATATAATATTGGGTGTGTTGACTGACATCCATCAGCAATCAGTACCACACCCCACAGTGCCGGGCGTGGTGGCTCACACACCTGTAATCCCAGCACTGGGGAGGCAGAGGCAGGAGGATTGCTGACTTCCAGGCTTGCCTGGGCTACATAGTGAGCTCAGGGCCGGCCTGAACTACAAAGTGAGACCTGTTTCAAAAAAAAATGAATGATTTTATCTTAAATTACTAAGGTAGTGACAGTAAGACATTCTTGCTGACAATGGAAAAGACTTTATATTTTAGTTATAATCAAAAGCCTTATTAGTTTTGAAACTCTTAGTTGAAAAATTTTAGATTAAAACTAGATTTTGGCCCTTCACTTCTTTCTTCATTTCTCCCTTCTTTCTTCTCTCTTGCTCTTCATCCCCTTTTTTTCTTTCTCTCCTCTCTCTCTCTCTCTCTTTCTCTCTCCCTTCCCCCTCTCAATACTACTCACTTTTTAAAAAGTTTCTGAATTTTCTGAACCTTCAGATTTTCCCTCTACAACTTCCTTAGTGCTGGGATCACAGGCCTGTACCACCATTTCTGGCTTCTCAATTTAATTCAATTTTTACTAGCTGTCCAATTTCTAAAATTAATTTTACAGAAATATTCATATTTTAAAAATGTGCTTTAGACTGTTACTTGCATTTTGGTCCTAAAACTTATCAGTTTGTCATTTTGTGAACCTTTTGCTGACAGTTGGATACTACACATCAACCTTGTGAAACAAGTTTTCTTTCCACACTGGTCAGAAGCTGTTGCATCTTTGTATTTCACCACACAAGTTCAAGGTAGACAAGTGAGAAATTTGTAAACCGCTAGACAAATTCTATTTCCACAGTGAAAAACTGTACAAATAAGGGATTCATTTGAGATAGTTTCTGTAAAAAAATTCCTGTAAATATAATTCAATGACCACTTACCAAATGCTGTCTCTGAAGCACACACTTTAATTGATTAATTAATTAATTAATTTTTGGCAGTACCAAGGATTGAAATTGGGCCCTTATGCTTGCAAGGTTGGTGTGGTACCAACTGAGGTAAATCCCCGACTGAAGTATACATCTTAAAGAAAGCTAGTTTTTATTTACTATAATTTGAAAGAGCAAATGAAGCATTTTTCTTCACACTTTTTTACATAAAAATGATCAAATCGAGCACACTCATCTTTTGTTTAAAAAAAAGGCATTTCATCTTTTCATGTGTAAGTATTTGGAACAAAGTACTGAGAAAACCTTTGCACAGTGCATAAAATGTTCATTGATCTCATTATTATGTAATGTAAATAGTGTAAAATTAATGAGAACCTTAAATCAGATATAAAATAGTTTTACTTAGCATGTGACTCACACTGTGCAGCGAGAAGCCTGAGCCAGTAAAGAAATGAGGGAACAACCAGAATATCCCATGTGGCTCGCACTGTTGAGGGTGACTGAAAAAGACCAGAACAGCTTATCTTGTGGTTCTGACCTTGGGACTTACTGAAGAAATAATTTGAAAGCTTATTTTCGCTCCTAAACTGAGACAATGTTTTCAATAGAAATCTTAAGAGCTTCTTGCTCTTCAATCATTTTTTACCTTCTCTTACTGATATTCCTGAGGAGAAAGTACATTATATTTGTGGCTCAGTTAATGCAACATAGCCAGTTATTTATGCAACAGATAAGATTATCTTTTTTAAAGATGCATGAATATAACAACAGGAAAATTCACATTAGACTACAATATGTTCACTAAAATAGATGATATGAGAAAAATGGAAAATGTTATGTTAATTTGTGTATGAAACAAGAATGTTCATATACTGCTAGTAAGAACAAAAAATGGTGCAACTGTTTTAGAAAACTGTTCAAAAGCATCTGCTAAACCTGATAATAAACATCCCTAAGACTCAGCAATTTTACCCCTGGCCAAAAGGAGTGCTCATGAATTTCCCTAAAACATCCATAACAGTACCACTTACAGTGAGAAATATGCAAATGATTATTAAAGTATGGAGAAATTCATATCAGTGTATTTGCAAAATAATGTCACGTTGTGATCAAAAGGAATGAACTACTGTTACAATATTTTTTTTGGCGGGGGGACAGCTTTGTAGATATCAGGTCAAGTGAAAGAAGCCAGGTATGAAAGATGACACCTCTCAGTACTGCTACGGCCCTAATGGTAAAGCCTCCAAAGTCTCACAGTAACAACTTACCACCTCACATGTCTACGTTTTGGATAGGACTTATCAGGAGATAACAAAATTTAAATGAGGTCAGGAGGGCAAGTAGCTAACATGATAGAACATGTGCCTCTATAGGAATAGACAGCGGGGCTTGTCCTTTCTCCTCTTACACCCAGAGCAAAGGTTGTGAGAGAGCACAGAGCGAGGGGGGCCTTCTGCAAGCCAGGAAAAGCCCGCATCGGAAACTGTGCTGCTTCCTGCTCCTGTAGTTGGAGTCTCCAGAACTGTGAGAAAGTCAGTGTCTTTTGTTGGAGCCACATAGTTAAGGCAGCCTGAGCAGACCACAGTGATACTATAGATGTCATCCACCTGTAGTGACAGAAATCAGGACACACAAGTGGTTATCTTGAGCAAACAAAGGAACCTCAGGCTTCTTTTACCTGAGTGCTACATGGGGCTTGTTATGAACAAATTCAACTTATGACAATTATTTAACTTGTGTTTTGTTTTGTTTTGTTTTTGCTCTGGTACAGGAGATTGAACCTAGGGTACTGGTAAGCTGCTCAGTTGCCTGGGCTGGCCTCAAACTTGTGATCTTCCTGCTTCTACAGAGTGCTGTAAGCTTAATAGTTTTGATCCCTGTATATATTTGTGTCTATACGCTGTTGCATTATGTGTATACATGTATTTATATATATATACATATATATATGTATATATATATTTGTATATGTTACTATCAGGACGTGTGTAGGTATGCATGGATATATCACCTGAGGTTATATTGAGGTTCAAATATTTAAATGATTTATTACCTATGGGCTATAAAATTTGACATGTTATTGACATTCCATATCAAAACAATAGCATATTCCTCACTCCTGTAGTCTCCTGCTTGTTCACTCACGCTTGCCACACTGGACCTCTTGTCAATTCTTGAAAATGTTCACTGTCAGCTTCCTATTTTTCTTCTTTCTGACAAGGATGTTAGAATTGCAAGACTTTGAAAGACTTACTGCCCAGCTATTTGATACACAATAAATTGGCTTTGTCCATTTTACTCTATCTCCTAAATTTTATTGTTTTTATTTATATTATTTATCTGGATTGTCTACATAATTTATATTATGAATATATACAAATTTTTAATACCTAATATATATTTATCTTTATATTATCAATCTGTTGCACATATCATTTATTTCACTTATCACTAAACTGCTAATTTCCTTGGGAACATGAATCTCAGCTAAGGTCTTCCCAACTCTGTTACCTGGATTGGGGCTTGTTTTGAAGAAGTGATCGATAAAACTGAGCAATGATCTATATGGTTACTTTGGTCCCAGAAATGAGGAACCATGATTTGCTATCTCCTGTGTATGAATTTTAGTACTCCAGGCAAGTGCCCAAACTCTTCTGTGACGTTTCTTTCCCATCAGGATTGTGAGATTTGCCTTGTATTCATTATTTTTGAGGCCAGTGTTAATGACAAAGTAAACATTTAATACAGTTTTGCAATTTAATTTTACAGAAAGACTATAGCAACTTTTTAAAATTGATGATAAAAGGGCCCATTTTCACTCCTTTCCCCACATATGAATATATTGGACACTACTTACGATATTTCTCAGAGCAATATTTTTTACTTTTATTAATTAAGGCAAAGATTCCTACCTCGTTAGCAGATATTGCATTGAGATTTTATCTTATCCAAACTGAGATTCAGAACGATGAAATAATTACAAACACAAATAAATTTTAAGGGATCCTGCTAGAAATCATTCTTACTTCACAGACCTCTAAATTTCCATTTCTAGAATATACTTAAAAGAATATCTATGTGGTGAGTGTGACTTCTTTACTAAAATGAACCCCCCCCCCTTGGCCATATGCTCCCGCAGCTAGACGACACAGAAAATGTAAAACGGCACAAGTTATATTGGAAGCTAATAGCAAGCATGAGAGAAACTAGGTAAGAGATTTTCCTTTTCCGAGAATGCCATTTTCCACAGCTCCATGTCCTTGCTCTGCGGAGGCGCAGGGTCCGTGGTTTGCAGGTACGGAGGGAGGAACGCCGTTTGCGAGAGGGGCAGAGTCTGGCACAATTCGGGGCCATCTGCTCACTCTTGGAAGCCGCAGATGTTCCATACCGGAGAGCTGTGTATGTTAAGGCAGAAGGCGCTTCGCAGGCGCTCCGAGCCCCACCTGGGGGCGCCTCTCCGTGGGTGAGCAGCGGCAGATTGACAAGGCCCGCAGCACCCCGCTGAGCCGAAGGGAGAGCAAGGCTTGGGCGGAAGGGAGGCTCCCACTTCCTTGAACGGCACCTTTGCCAAAGAGCACATCTGAGTAGCTCGGGCTCAGAAGCAAATGGCGCACCGTGGAGAGAGTAGAGGATGGTGGATCGAGCATCGGACACCGAGGCCAAAAGATTTGGCCACCGTTCCTGGCATCCTTACCGCTGCCGCCTCTTGTGACCTTGAGGAGGTCGAACAACTTCTCTGCACCTTCCCTTTTCTCTCTCCAAAAAACATGTTTTTCTTACTCTTCTGTACTTCCCGGGAAGGATTTCCTTTCTGAATCCATTTGACTTTTTGATGTGTAAGCTCTTCCAGAAAGTCTTGGAGGTCTGCTAAACTCCATGCATCATCCTAAGAAATATATTGACATATCTAGCTTCATAACTCTATTAAAACTGATTTTTTATAAGTGTAATCTCTTCAAAATTCGTTCTTCAAAAGAAATAATGAGCTATGATGTTTTGTTAATACCAAATGCTAGGATGTTTGATGTTCTAAAGCATAAATATGTAAGCATAATAAAAATATGTTCTCTATTATTTCCATTAAAAGTAGATGCTCTCCAGGAGTCATTATTTCCTGATTCTTATTTTATAACAATGAAGTAAAATATAAATAACGTAAACAGTTTGTCTTAGGTGCTCTCTGGCTGTGTCTGGGTCCCTATTGAAACATGGAGTGTGTGGGAACACAATTGCCTTTCTCTGGGACATGTAAGTGTTCTTACATGCATTGGCTGTTCTCCAATCATTGGATTAGCTATGTTGGTGGATTTAAAGAGAGATCACCACTTCCTGATCATGACTCAGCGAAATATGTGAAAAATAAAATGAGGTTTGCACCGGAATTTGTTCTTGCATTATCTGGTTTGGGTGTGTGTGTGTGTGTGGAATGGATTGCAATTAGATTTTAGCTTAATTATATTCTTAATAAAGAATATGTTCAGATGAGGCTAACCTTGATTCTGCGTTACTGTGGCTGGGTATCCAACTGCGGGATTGGTTAATCTATACAGGAGCGCCATCTTCAGAATGTCAATATGATCTTCCATGGCAGAGGGTGTAGAGTAGAAACGTGAACAGGGAATGAACTGGATTTCACTCCCTCCCAGCGAGGTTTAGCTGTGTGATTAGCTGTGGGGTGTTGGTGATACAAGCAACATTTCTTTATACTTTGTCCTCTGCATTAAACTGTGAGAATCAATAGTATGTTAGCTCAGTAAAGCTTTTGGTGAAGATTAAAAAATAAAATGAATGACATGTACTTAGCCTAGTGTTCCTTAAGTACGAATGCTGTGGTCTTGTGCTTTAGACTGCTGGAAGATCCACTGACTTTACTGGCTCCCTATGAGCCATTGTCTAAGAGGAGCTTATTGTGTAAGCACCTAGTGTGTAATTTTAGAATGCATTCCCATAGGCAAGGATCCTTAAGTACACAGTGAGTGCTAGTCAATGACTTAGTAAATGATCCCCGGAAAGACCAGAAGGAGAATGGTTAATATTTATTATGTTTTTTAGTTTATTTTTAGCTGGATTGGTTGTTCTTATTGGTAATTGTGGCTCAACTCCACTACTGATCTCTGATAGCTCTTGTGGAATGCTCCTTGGAGTATTTCCTCCTGAGAAATGAACAAACTAAGTTATTTAACTAATGCATTCCCTCTCTCAGTGGCTTAGGTGGCATGCAGGCACAGGCAGGTGCTTCCTTTAAAAATGTTCACTGTCCATAATAGTTAAATCTTGAAAGTAGCATATACGTCCATCAAGAGATGAATGGAAAAAGGAAATGTGGTACTTGTACACAGTGGCGTCCCGCTCTTCCATAAAGAAGGATGGACTTCAGTCACTTGTAGGAATACACATGCACTTTGAGACCACAGTATTAGCAAAAGTAAACCAGATTGCCTAGATCCTCATATATCAGAAATCCAAACTATAAACAAAGAACAAAACACAATAAAGGGAGTAGAGAGAACTCTACTCAAAATAAAGGAAGGAGTAGAGACAGAGGAAAAGGTAGGGAGCTGATGGGAATGGGATGAAAAAGAGTAATGACGCTGTGTCATATTGGACATATTCCACAAGAAGTGTAAACATTGTGCACTGCAAATGTTTATTTTAAAATAACTCCCAGTGCTTATGGCGATCCTGTGAAGTGTACTGCTAACATTATAGAGTTAACAGTGGACAGAGGACATCTCAGAATTGAACTGAAATTACTTCTCATGAGGCCTTGGTTCTACACAGTGGCAAAGCCCATATCTCGACCATGTTTATAAAACGGAGTAAAGGAGAAGTGACTTACTTAATATCCTCTTCTCTGAGACACAGTACCCGAGATCTGCAAAGTAAAGGAGAAGCAGTTTCTTTTGGCTGACAGTTTTAGTCCATAGTTGGGCCGGTCCAAGATGGGAAGTGGTGCTGGAGGAAGGAAAGCTGTTCATACCATGGTGACCAAGAAGCTGAGACCAAAGATAGGGCTCAGCCCCCCCCCCCCCAGCCTCCCAAATCCTCACCTACGACAGTAGGTAACTGTTGGAGGATGTTTGGATACATATTATAGCACTAAGTCCTGTGGCCTTTATTTCATAGCTATTTTGAACACATCTCAAAATAATTTTAAAAAATTAACCTATTGAACATATTTTAAACATGTGGTTATCCATTTTACTATGCACAAAGCTGTGTCTTGATAAATATATTTTACATACATAGCACTAAATGATGTATGGAAATTGTTAAGCGTTTTAATATTTTAGGAGGAAATTGAAAATATAGAGTCTATGAAATGAAAGTCCTGAGAATGCAAGAACACAATTTTATGGGCTTATGGCAATTAACAGAGGTTAACAGAGCAGCATTTGAATGCAAGATCACATTTTAATATGTCTGGAGGGGAATGTGTGCGTTTGGCAAATGGGAGCCAAAGGTGATTAATAGACGATGCCATGATCTTTGAACGTCTGTTCCCACTTCAATCCAGTGAACATCAAGGTTCAATAATCTGCTTTATGTGCTTGTTAAAAACAAAGAACAGAAACAGAAACTCAGCTAATTAGATTCACAGCATAGAACCACTTAGTGTTAGAGCCCAAATTGTTTAAGAAAAATAAGGCGTTGAAGGTGAATCACAGTCACTGTGCATTACTAAGCTCTGCTCACTGAGACTGGACAGTGGAGGAGAGTGTGTCCAAGGGTCTGACAGGGTCTGCTGACTATGGAAACATGAGGGGCAGAGGCAGAAAGGTCCTCTTCTCAGAGCCCGAGTAAGGACGTTGGCGATGAGGCACTCAGGAACCCGGGGCATGAGCTTGCACCAGTGTTCCTGCAGAGACTTATTCAAGTTGGGGAGCCACGTTTTGGACATTGGTTTGCGTGTCCGGATAAAAGGGCCGTGTGGGGATTCCTGTGTAGGCTGGGCCGGGATACCACTGGACAAAGTGAGCAGACAGACAATCACATATTTATTCTACTCTGCAGTTCCGGAGCACTCCAACATTGTACTTTTCCTTTTAAGATGACTCTGGTTATGACTATAAATAAAAATTCACTCTCTATAGAAAAAACACTAGTACCTGGAGTGTTAGAGTGCCGGAGGACCTGGTCCTGGAGGGCTGTGCGCTTACTACTGTTAATATTGTGAATATTGTTAGGATTCTTATAGTTTAGTACTGTACTCCCCATACAGCATATGTTTTCAACATCCTAGAAATTATGTAAAATTGATAGAATTTTAAAGTCCTTTAGGTGGAGATGAAATAAGTTTGAAAGAGATGTTTCGCACAGGACGTGAGAGTGCTGATACTACTGAAATGAGCTGATGTGCTATCAGAAGGTAGCTCAGAGTTAATTCTTTGTTATTTGGATTCTCAAGTAACTGCACAGAAATTCAGGAAAGCTTGCCATGGAGGTGTTTGCCATGAGATTTACTTCTTTCTTGTTTTATATTAATGTTACACTTTGTGAGCAATGTCCTGTATTTCCTTGAAAATAACAGCAGTATTTGTATGAATTTTTGTTCCAAAAGACACAATAGGGCTTCTTTTCAGGGAATATCTTAGTTTTTCATGAGCAGTGATCTACATTTGTTCCTCTCGAGTCTACCATTAAAGCATTTGTCAATTTAAGATTTAAGAGACACAGCACCCAAAGAAATAATAACAGAAAAGCAACCAAAAATTGCAGGAACCAAAATTCAGAAAATAGGGTTTTTTCACGTGAGTTCATTAAGTACATTCGTTACACCATGTGACAAATTGAATTATGAAGATTCATGTTAGACACACCTACATCTGTTCATTATGAGGTATGGCCATCATTTGTGCACTGGGTCTGTCCTCTGATTGGCCATTCAGCTGTAAGTCTCAAGTTTATCTGTTTACATGTGCATTTAATTCTCAGGGCATGGTGCCTGCTTGGGTTTTTACATTACTGAAATTTATATTGTCAGTTATTTTAAGTATTAATGTCAATATTATTTATTTGTATTTAATTATATTAATATTTTTATTTTGCAACAATACATCTATCACTCGCTGCACTAGACGTACAAAACTTATCCATTCAACTCATTATCTGTAGTGGGGCTTGGTTTGGGAGTGGGGCTTATATTATGAACACACTGGAAAATCATATTAGGGCTTATTTTCTACTGAGGTCATATTTTCAGGGATACAGATACATATAAACTGAGTCCACTGAAAGTATTTCTTTATGACATTTTATTATTAAAATCACTTGAAAGTGAAATGTGAATATCCAATATCTATGAGGAGTATTATATATCTTCCTAATTCAATTAAGCTTCTTACTACATTTTTCTAAAACTTTATTTGAATTGTGTACAACTCTGATTTCTGAACCTAGCAGATCACAAGAGTCTGGCACATTGAATGTACAAACACACATAAAAACCTGCATGCACAGTCAATATGCCGCCATAATATATATACATATATATGGCTGTCAGATGGAACTACAGTGTTCTCTAGTAAAAAGCTCATAAAATTTGGACAGGAAGCCAGTGAATGAATTTGAATGGAAGTGAACCACTAGCTTGTGAATTGTAAAAGTAAGATTTTAAATAAAGATCCCAAAACTACGATCCAAAAAATCTTTCTGAAATCGTTTTGATATAAATAATACAATTAAAAATGATTGTGAAGGGCCAGAGGGTTAGCCCAGTGGTTCCGGCGCCTGCCTCGCAAGCGTAAGGACCTGAGTTCAATCCCCGGTTACCACATATAATGCTGGGCGTGGTGGCTCACGCCTGTAATCCCAGCACTTGGGAGGCAGAGACAGGAGGATTGCTGAGTTCGCGGCGGCTTGCCTGGGCACCATAGTGAGCTCAGGGCCAGCCTGAACTACAGGGTAAAAATGATTGTGAAAAATAAATTACAGATTTTTCTTAAAGTTTCACCAACAGTTAGATGAGGAGAGACTCTGTTAAATCATATGATAATTAATATATTAATTTATATATGTTATATATTTTTAGAACTTAACATAATATTGCAGTAGATGAATGCAAGCTCCAAATCATTTGATATTCTGCACCTCTCAAGGCAGATCGCCAATCTCCTCCCCTTGAATCCGGTATAAATGAGTGTATGGGGCTGAACAATGGAAAGACACATATCAATGGCTTTGGCATCATGAAACAGTGAGTGGAAGCTGAGGGGGGCTTGAAGAAATGATTGATGAGGACTAGAAAGACTGAGGAAATAGATATGTCAGGGCGTCTATCTTCCTTCCACCTTTTCTTTGCAAACAAATTTGTGGACTGCCATCTTGCAAATTATCTAAGGTGTATTTCATCAGTTCATGTTATATATACCCAAGGCAAGTTACTTGCTCATGCCCTGTAGATCTACAGGTCAGCTGATGGCATAAGAAAGGAGATGTACTTCAAGAGTTCTGTTGTATGCTAATCACACCCTGGACCTTTTATCTGAGGAGAAACTACATAAAAACGAATTTAGGCACCTCACCATGAATTAGTATATTTTCCATATACTGAAAATGCAAATAATTTGTGTTCAGATAGCAGATGATAGGGGACTAAACTTTGAATATGAATTAGTCTTGTAATTTTATGACCAATATTATATGGCATAACTGATATAGACTTTTGAGGCCAGGTCATAAGATGCCTATAGCTTCTAGTCAGAGCTCTTAGAATATTGTTTCTGGGTTTCTTAGATTTTATGAAAAAGGAATTATGTGCAAAGTCCCTGAGAGTATTGGAATGGATCCCAGATGAACTGAGACTCCAGTCATCTTTGCCAGCATTCAAAGTATGTGAGCAAAGTAGTCTTGGATTCTCCAAACCATCACATTGCCAGCCTTGAGTGATGCCAGTTAATCTCTCATGGAAGTATACATTTCATGAGTCATACATGAAGTCTTGAAAATTACGTATATTGCAATGATGTTTGCTTTGCTTAGCTGAGCTTTGGAGTGCTTTCTTGTTTGTAAGAGTAATCCGGATATAATCAACTTTCCATGTAGCATGAACATTTCCTTTAAGCTAATGAGAAACAGACAAACAAAAAATCCTGATATAATTTCTAAAGAGAAAAAGAGCTCAGTGCTCACTGTTATGAACTATGGGAAATTTATAAGAGGAAATATATATTTGGATACAATTGAACTATCTTGTCTTTCTCTCGGATGAGATGGAAGAAGACAGAAGTTGTCAGATTTCTAGCCTGTAACTAAATGATTCAGTTCATGATGCAAACAGCTAAAGCTCTTATTTTCTAGAAATGTGAACATGGCTGCATTGCATTACTTTAATCAGATTTATTTGGACAAACAGGAAATGTAGCTAAGCAACCACTGGGAATCAAAGAGAACACATTTATAATTTGGTAAGAAATTAAGAATGAATTTGCATGTCCATTACTGCTGGACCTCTAATTATAGGTTTAACTACTAGCTGAGGGTCACAAAGGTAAAGAAAAGGAATTGTTCAGCTTGAGTAAAAAATAAATCATTGTGTGGCATGTTAGAAAATGTTCATGTAAGAAATAATCATTTGTATTAACTTTTGTCTGGAGTGATTTCTTAATTAATCTAAAATAAGATGACAAAATAATATTTGTATTCCTGGAAGATTTAAGAACAGTGATCCCTATAACTTGTCAAGAAAGCTCTCTCCCTCTAACCTCATAGAGATGTACTACTTCAAAGAAAAGCAAGTACTCATAATCACTGGAAGAGAAACCTGGGTCAGTTAGAACAATATTTCCTAAAATTAAGTATATTACTTTGTCAGAATCACAGAAGGGCAGGTGATCATGGTATAATTGTTCTTTAACTATAATATCACTGGGCCACTAAAGAATATTTAACTGCCAGTCTCAAGAAACTGGATCCTGTATTAACACTGTTTGTTCAGAAACAATTGAAAATGATATTAATAAGATGTTTTGTTAAGAACAATCAATGACTTTAATTCCAAATCAGCTTTCTTTGTATAATTGTAGTCTCAAACAATTAGCTCCATGAAGGGTGATTCTTCCCCTTACTTATAAAAACTAGCTTTTATGCTTCAGGAACATAAATTTATTTTTTTAGTTTTTTTTTTTTCTTTTTTTTCACTGAAATAGAATTTCTTTTTAAAAAAGCAACATTAGCGCTCTTGGGTTGCCTTAGAAAAATCTCAAAGCAAACTTCCAAGATCTACGAGACAAGAGTACTATTTTACCTTAACCTCAAGGAAGTATCTGGTGAGTAACTAGGCAGAACTGATACAAAAGATGGTCAAGTTCAGTTACTCAGCAGCTGAAGGAGAACTGTAATTCACTAAATGTTTACGTCCCCATGTGAAACTTCAAAAAGATATTGAACATACGGTCTGTTAAAAATAAATAAACTTTTTATTCTTAATTCTGTTTATGTCATGTATTAAATTTATTGATTTGCATATATTGAATCATCATTATATTCCACATGGTCATGATGTACAAATTTTATGAGGATTTAGTGCATTGGATTTTATAGTATCATGTTCAGGATTTTGTGTCTCTACTCATTAAAGAGACTGGTCTGTAATTTTCTTGTTCAGTTCAGTCCTTGTCTGGTTTGGAAACCTAAGTGATGCTGTCATCCAGGAATAAGCTTGGAAGTATTCTTTCCCTTGGAATTGTATTAAAACATTTAAGGAGTATTGGCTTTAGATCCTCACTAAAGGTCTTATAGAATTCAGAGACTAATCTTTCAGGTCCTTTTCTTGTTTGGTAGGTTTTTAAATTTTTATCACTACTTCAGTTTCATTGTCTGTCGCTGCTTTGTTTAGTCTTTAATGATTTCAGGGTTCATTTTTGGTAATTTATAGGTGTTTAGGAATCTGTCTGTTTCTTTAAGATTATTAAATTATTTGGAGTACAATTTTTCATTATTAATGTTATTAATAAGTTATTAATGACCAGGATTTTCATGATGCCCATTCCGATTTTGCCTTTTTATTATTAATAACCTTGCTTTAAGTTTTGAATTTTTCTTTCCTCTTTTGGTAAGTTTGGCTAAGGGTTAGTATATATTATTATTTATTAAGCTAATGTTAATATTATATTAAAGTTATATTAGTATATACAATATATATAATATATTATAAGGTTAATATATTATTATATATTAAGCTAAGGTTAGTATATATTATTCTTTCAAAGAACCACCTGTTCATCTTGTTGATTCTTCACATATTTATTCTCAATTTTCATTGAATTCCTGTGATCTTCATGACCTCCCTCCTTGTGCTAAGTTAAGTTTTGGTTTGTGTGTGGTTTTTTTAGTGTTTCAGCATCCATCATTAGCTTAAGCAAGAAAAAGAGGATAAATTTAGGAAATTAACAACTCCAGTTATAATTAGCAAATGTCACAATCTTTTTAAACAAAAAATTCAAAAACTTCCACCAAAGAACTCCTAGAATTAATAACCAAATAGACCAATGTAGCACTATACAAAGCCAATGCACACAAAAAAATCAATAGCATTACTGTATACCAATAATGAATTCATTGGAAAAGAAATTAGAAAACAACACCAATCACAATAGTGTGATGGAAAATGAAATATTTGGAAATTAACCTAAACAATGAAATGAAAGAGCTATACAATGAAAATTGCAGTACTCTGCACAGGGTTGACAAAAGCACTTTCAGAAAATGAAAGACAACTCCTGCTTCCAGATAGGCAGAACTGCTATCGTCAAAATGATTATGTTTGGATTAATGCAATCCCAATTGACACAGCAACAGTGTTCCTCAGGGAACTAGACAAAGAAATTCTAAAATTCATATGGGGCCAGAAGAGTCCCCAAATAGCAAAATTAACCTTATATTACAAGAGAAAAGTAGGAGATAATACAATTCGAGATTTCAAGTGTATGACAAAGGTACAATGACTAAGAACAGCATAGTATGGGGACAAACATGGATCAGTAGAATGATGTTGTTGCTGGTCATTGTACCTCATGCAAAAACAACTCCAGCCACGTTCAACCATCCAGCAACCTGGTCTTCAACAAAGAGTCAGAAACATATCCTAGAGGAAAGATAGACCTCTTCCACTATGGTATATTGAAAACTGTCTTTCCACATGCAGAAGATTAAAGCTACACCCACGCTGCAGATCATATACTACACTAGAATCAAAATTATTCAAATATCTAAATATATGAAACAGAAAAAAGATGCTGGATGATAGAGGAGATTTAACTGTCAAAGTCAAAGGCCTAGGTAAGTATTTACACGGGAAATAGTGGCCATATCAAATTAGAATTAAAGTGACTTATGTACACTTACCAGTGGCCCACAATGAAAGTGATCATTATTTATTGCAAACTAGCTCTAAAAAAGAAAAACTGGGGAAGCAATATTAGAGATGTGTGGAGGCAGGAGGGAGGAAAGAGAAAGGGAAATAAGACAGCTTAACGTGGACACAAAAAGATTATATGACATACATATATGCTACATGCATCTACTCTTTATAAGGAGTGCAAACATTATGTACTGCAAACATTTATTAATAAAAATTTAAAAGAACATGTATAAGAATATAGACTGCTTCTAATATTTATCTGTTGTAAACTGTCCTGCTATAAACATGGATATGCATGTATCTCTGTCATATGATTTCTTAATTATTTCAGTAAAATATATAGAAGAAGAGCAACTGGATTAAATGGAATTTCTATTTAGGTTCTTTTTAGGACTATGCATACTGATTTCCAATGTGTCTGTGTTAGTTTACCTTTCCACAACAGAGTAGAAGAAAAAAAGAATTATTCTTTGTATAATAGTCTATAAAACTGTTAGATATTCATATAGTATTTAAATATTCTCTTTTCTAACTAGGAACTAAATCCTAGAAATTCTGGAAATAAAAGTTAATAAAATAATAGTTAATTTTTCTTTTGGTCTTCATTTTTAAGGATATTGGCTCTCTAGTGTTTAATACCTTAAACATCAGGATTCTGGTGTTTTATTACAAAAACTGACAAAAGAATTACATTTGAATAAAAGGAAAGGTAGAGCAAGAGCTGTGTGTTTAAGTTAAGGAGAAGTGGAATTTTGAATTCCCAAGAACAAAAGAATTGTTTACAACAATATCAAAATGACAGGTGGTAGAATAAACTACCAAAACAATTACTAAAACTACAACCCATTTATTTGAAAGATAACAAAAAATTCCACACAAATATGGTGATTATAAGGAACTTATAACCATCTGTTAGTACTTTCTTTGTTCTATATTTATATAAATTCTATAATTTATAATTTTTTGAGAATTTTCTTTCTATTTTCACAGTGTCTGTTATTTAAAAGGTAGTTTCAGGGAAAAAATGGAGCAGAAGTTAAAAATGTTTAACATGTTTCTCCCCTAAAAATTGAAGGTATAATGTGTGAAATGGATGATATTGCGACATAGTCTTGTGTTTATATCAATGGTAATTAATTTTGCTATAGAGAAGCTGAAATGAGTACATAAAGTTTAGTTTTTGGGGGGAATTACACATTGGGAAAGAAAAAAAATCTTTGTTCATAAGGCTAACTTTCTGATTCTCTATCAAGGCTCTCAGAAATCATCAATCTGTCCCGACAACAAGTAAAAAGTAAAAGAAATTGAATAACTAAAAATTATTTTTAGATGCATAATATAGTCAGGGGAGTAGGGAGACCACTACCTCCATCACTGGAGTAATAAACTGGCAAATACAATGAGTCACAGGCAGCAACATCTTAGTGATACCTGAAAGGGGAGGTAAACCTGCATTCCACTTAATGAGCTACTCAAAGCTCAGCATGGACAAATGTGGGATTTAAAAATCCCTAGTGTCCACTCATGAGGGACCCCTGCAGTGTTGTAAGATTTACCACCAAGAGCTGGACCAGACTCTAACACTTAATAACAGAGACAATGCTCTTTGTATCTCCTTCAGGGAGAAAGAAGGGACCAGGTTAAAATACACTAGTGTTTACTGTTCTCAACAAGGTCTGCCCTCAGGAGCACCAGTTAAGCATTGCCAGCTGTAGTATTACCACAGCTTAAGTGATCTGGGGCAAAGAATGTGTCCAAGACATACTAGTTGTCCTGTCTTGCTTAAGATGAGAGGAAAAAACCCGAGAAATATTTGTGAAGTCCAGGGTCCAGGGCTTAGAGTCACTAAAGGATAGAGAACTAATTACAGGACAGTTACACACTTCCCATCCCCCATCATGTAACAAAAAGCCCACAGTAACTCCTTTCATATAATACATAATGTCCCACTAAGCAGAAAAAAATTCATAAGCCTTGCTGAAAGCAGAAAAACACAATTTGCAGAGACACAAAACACATTCAAACAAGGCATGGTAGGGAAGCTAAAATTAAGATTTATAAATGCTTATAGTTAATGTTCTACTGATTTTAATGGATGAAGACCTCATGGAAGAACACATGGACAGTGTGAGCAGATAAATGGAGAGTCTAAGAAATAAGAAAAAAAGAGATAGTTTTAAGTAACATTGTACTTAATTATGGATAATATGGCATTTAATAACAAAAATTCTTACTTTCTTCTTTTTGTGCCTTATAGCATTAATGTTGTTCATTTCCTTGATACACTAACATATTTAAGTACAAACTCACAAGATCATAAATATATGGAGAGGGTAATAAGGCAAGCGATAGACAGGGAAATATATTTGCAAAGACATGTCTCATAGTTTAGTGTCCAAAATGCACCAAGAGTTCTTAAAACTGAACAGCAAGAAAATGAGATACCTGGTTTGAATGTGTATAAAAGACATCAACAAGGATCTCACTGAATAAATAGGAGAAAATAATTCTATTAAAAATGTTCTTATCATCTAATATCAGAAAAGTACATTTTATACAAGAAAAATGATGCTACTGCATCCCCCATTAGAATTGGCAAAATCCAGTAATTGGACAAAAACAGCTTCTAGGGAGGATGAGACACAATGGAGATTCTCATTTATTGCTAACAGTAATAGCCCAGCTGCTTCAGAAAACTGTTTATAAATCCTATAAAATTAAATATGCAACCTGGAAATCATGCTCCCCTGATTTTTACAAAAAACTTACATATACATGAGAATATCCATGCGATTGTTAGCTGTACTTATAATTTCAAAGCTTGAAAGGAAGCAAGCTACGCTTTCATGGATTACTTGATAAATTAACTATAGTACATCTAGATAAAGAGATTGTATTTGGTACTGAAAAGAAAATAAGCTATCTGATCAGAAAAACCAAAGGTATTAGGGACCTGAAATCTGAAAGTTGCACAGTATGTAATGAGATTGTAACAGATGAGCAAAAGGCAAAACTGAGAAGATAATAAAACAACAACTGTTGCTAGGGATTGGTGGAAGAATCTCTTAGAGAAAGTAACACACAGGGGATGGAAGCTCTTGTGGACTCATAACACTGACACTGAGGACTGTGTCTGTGTCTAGTTGTCCCTCCCCCAGCCTCATGCAATCAGAGATGGGGCTTCCCCACAGGTGCTGGATTTAAGGTGCATGATACTGGAATTGATTCATGGTTCAGTGCTAGGCTCATGGGCACTAGGATGAAGGGTTTGAAATGCTATCCACTCTAAGTAGACTGGGTAAGACAGAAGGGGCGGAAAGAGGCTGGTAAGGTCTCTTGTTACTTTTCTGTTGTCAAGAACTGTAGCTCCTCTGCCATGTGTCTTCACTCTGTCTTGCAGCCAGCGGATTAAGGAATGAAACATCTACAAACTGAGAATTAAATAAATCTTTCCTCTTTTAATTTTGAGTGTTGGATATTTGTTCTCAGCCATGAGAAAAGTAATGAAACCCCTGAGTGATGTATATGTATGTGTGTGTGTATATATATATATATATATATATATATATATATATATATATATATATATATGTGTGTGTGTGTGTGTGTGTACATATATATACACATATATATGTGTGTGTATATATATCGTACATATATATATGATATATATATCATTATGCATTTATTTGTAACTGTAGAATTCTCAACATCGAGAATGAACATTAATGTAAGATTTCAGAAGATTCAATCTGTTAACATAGGTTTATAAAATAAGATTTCCAGTTTGGGGAAATGTTGATGATGGAGGAGTATATATTTGTATGGAGGCAGTTGGAAAATGTGAAATTTCTGCCCTTTCCTGTCCATTTCTAGAAGGGCTATGCAATTCTTCTAAAATGCTGCATAGTCACTTCAATGTATTTTGAAGAAATCTTTGCCAGAAAAGTTTAAATTAAAAAAATAACCTAACATCACATATCTAAAAAGACCTGATCTTCTACAGCTTGTTTATGTCATTTAATACAGAGCCATCTAGGTCCATCCATCTTGTCATATATGGCAGAACTCCCCTCTTTCATTCATAAAACAGATGCAGGGTACCTTTGTGTATGCATATCACATTTGCTGTATCCGTTCATCCATGAGCGGCATAGGTACAGTCTGTATCTTGCCTATTTTCAGTAATGCAACAATAAATACAAGAATGGAGACAGTCCTTTGAGACACTAAATTTAATTATTTTGGTTATGTACCTGGAAGCAGGTTTGCTGCATCCTAAAGTAATACTGTTTTTTAATTTTATGAGGAACAGTTTACCAAAGCAGCTGAAATATTTAAAATTTTCACTAATAGTACATAGGATTCAAATTTCTCAAATTCCTCACTAACGTGCACAGGTGCACATGCACACACACACACACATACAGAGGCATTTCAACAGTATGAAGTTATATTTCATTGTAGTTTAATTTCCTTTGCCATGATTGTTTTTAAATATCTTTTCATTTATTTGTTGACTCCTTATATTTCTGCTTTGGAGAAATCTGTATGCAAGTCATTTGTCCATTTTAGCTGTTATTTCCTTTTTTTCTATTTAGTTGTACATTGGTACACTTACTGCCTATCAGATTTATAGATGATAAATATTTTCCCCTCCCTAGGATGTCTTTTTACTCTATTGATTGTTCCTTTTACTGTGCAGAAGCTTTTAATTTGATTAGTTTCATTTGTTTACCTTTTTTTGTTATCTAGTTGTGGAATTGTTACAAAGAATTTATTAGCCAGGTCAATGTCAGGAAGCTTTACCCCTAAGTTTTACACCAGGGTTTTAATAGTCTCAAATCTTTTTCCTTAATTTTTATTGGTACATTGTATATACACATCATGATCACACCCAATATTTGGGAATTTGTACCAGTAAATGACACAATTTAATTCTCATTTTTTCCATTCCCCTACCAACTCTGCAACCCCTCATCCACTAAATACATACGTTTTGTTTCTCTTTTATAAAATTATCATCACATTTTTCTTTGCCTCTCATTACCCCTCCACCACATTTCCCTTTGAATATTTTTTATTTCACAATATCCATCATACATTCTAGAGCTCATTAACATCTTCAGTTTCTCATACCAGAGAACAGATATGATATTTACACATCTGTGACCTATTTTATTTTTAAGTCTGCATTCCACTTTCAGTTTCTTTTTTGTGTATGGTGTGAGATAAAGTTTCAATTTAATTCATTTGTGTATGGATATGTGGTTTTCTCCATGACATCTTTTGAAAAAATACCATCATTTTCACATGGTGATTATGATACTTTTGTCAAAGGGCAACTGTCATAGTTATTTTTCTTGCTGAGATGAAATATTCAACACCTAAAGTCAAAAGGAAACAGATTTAATTAGTGTACAGTTTGTGGAGGTTTTGGTCCACAACTGTCTGTCTCTGAGGCAGGTTGTCACAGCAGATGTAGCAAAGGAACAGTGGACAAAACAAGCCACTTTCCGCCCCTCATAATCCGGGGGACCGGGATTAGGACCCTGCCGAGCTTAGCGGACTGAGTTAGTAATCACTACCCTCCATCCCAGCATCACACACTTCAGGTACAGCCGCCTCTCAAAAGGCCTCACCTATGACCACATGAGTCTTTTGGGGGAGGGACATCCAGGCACAAGCCATAAAAACAAAACAAGTATGTACACAAAGGTATATTTTGGGTATATTTTACTGGACTACATACACCATTTATGTCAATGCACTACTATTTCAATCACTGTAGTCATACAATATATTTTCAAATCTGGAAATGTAGTACCTCCAACTTCATGTTTCTTAAATTGCTTCAGCTGTCTGGAACCTTGCGAGATTTCACGTAAGTTTTAGGATTTTTGTTTATATAAAATCCAATTACAAATTTGATAGGTTGAATCTATTTTCTTCGGGTAGGGTAGGATGGACATCTTAACAATATTAATATTTCCATCTACAAATATAAAGCTCTTTCTTTTTCAAAATCTAAAAACAAAAATGTAGACAGTGATTAATATGATTATTCATTTTCTTCATCATTAATAGCAACCTAGTTGACAGAAAATCTATTTTTAAGTTATTCAGTACTGTACAACCTGGCACATATCCAATTACATTGGTAGATTTTCAAGTTTTCACTGAGATTAACTTACAAGCATTTGGGATTTGTTCCTTCAGAAAGTCTATAACATGTCTATTCTTTCATTCCTCTTTTCATTACCTTTGATATGAACTAATTCATAACTATCAAAATATATATTAGTTTTGTGTTCTACAATTTTTTTTGAGACAGGGTCTTGCTTTGTAGTTCAGGCTGGCCCTGAGCCCACTATGTAGCCCAGGCAAGCCTCGAACTCAGCCATCCTCCTGCCTCTGCCTCCCGAGTGCTGGGATTACAGGCATGAGCCACCACGCCCAGCACTGTAGTATGTGGTATTGACTGCTGGTGGGCATGAGTCACCACACTCAGCATTGTGTGTGGTTAACGGGATCAAACTCAGGACTTTGCGCGTGCGAGGCAAGTGCCAGAACCACTGAGCTAAATCTCCGGCCCATGTGTTCTACAGTGTTATCCAAATCAATTTTTTGTTTTGTTCTGTACTTCTGAACTTTAAGGACATTTTATTTATTGTAATAGCAAACTATAGAGATAGCTTGACATCATTTTATAGATTTCCAATATAAGAAGCAGAGAAGTACCTTTCTGAAGAGTACAAAATTGACTAACAAAACTAGCTTATAATCTTTCAATTTTCTCATATCCCTCCTACTAATTAATGTCATGTTTTAATTATAATTCTTGCTTTATAACTATGTCAACTGATTACTAGAATGATTTCTAATTATTGAGATTAACTGATTTGCTATATTGTTTTAGATATTTATGTTATAGTGTAATAAGGTTAATTAGCGCCGGTGCTGAGGATGAAAAAGCAGTTTCTACTGAAAACAAATTTTCTTGGCAAAAGTATTACATTTTAAGTTTGAATCCTAACTAGTCACTGATATTAATCTTCATTTTCAACTGTCTTTTATTTGTTCCACATAAATTCCGAAACAGGTAATGACTGACATAAAAGTGACTGTGTATGTGTACTGCTTCGCTGTGAGCACTGATTGATAGAATCTGTTGATTTAAAATATCTGAGTTTCATTTATTTAAGTTTCCACCTCCAGCAAATGGCACTTTCCAGTAGCATGTCCCACCACATGTGACACATGGTGGTACTGTTGCCAACTGCCACTCCTTATGGGAAACCTAAAAGTATCTTTTATAAAATGACTTTTCACAGCACGTCAGCCTTCTTAGTATGGATGGGTTTTTTAATGTCTAAGTTAAGTGTTGTTGAAGTTATAGGCAAGAAAGAAAAGATTTATAACATAAAGTAAATTTTAATTTTTTTCCTTAAGAATAAAACACAGAATTTTCCTTCCATAATAGGAACGTATTTGGGCTTTTTTTTTTTTTTTTCAGGAGGAGGAATTATCGCATGTTGTCTTAAAAATGTCGTGTTTGGGCTGGAGATTAGCTCAGTGGTTCCAGCGCCTGCCTTGCAAGCCCAAGGTCCTGAGTTCGACCCTTGGTAACCACATGCAACAGTGCTGGGCGTGGAGACTCACGCCCACCAGCGATCAATACCACATACCACCAGGTGTGGTGGCTCACGCCTGTCATCCCAGTATTCGGGAGGCAGAGACAGGAGGATTGCTGAGTTCGAGGCTTGCCTGGGCTACATAGTGAGCTCAGGGCCACCCTGAACTACAAAGCAAGACCCTGTCTCAAAAAAATAAAATTTTCTTAAAAATTCTCATCTTTCGCCGGGCGTGGTGGCTCACGCCTGTAATCTCAGCACTCAGGAGGCAGAGGCAGGAGGACTGCCGAGTTCGAGGCTTGCCTGGGCTAAATAGTGAGCTCAGGGCCAGCCTGAACTATAAAGCAAGACCCTGTCTCAAAATATATAAATAAATAACATAAATTAAAAAAATTTCTCATCTTTCATATACAAGATATGCAACCCATTGTTACCTCATATGTAAATAAACTGAACTTTCATGAAAGCAAAAGAAAAAAAGGTATGTAAAATTACAGGAACCTATGTTGTCATCAGTGAGAAAGAAAAATATTGTTGCTTTACATAAAGCAATGTCTTTATATAACATTCATAATATA
Organism: Thryonomys swinderianus; assembly: GCA_004025085.1. NCBI lineage: Eukaryota > Metazoa > Chordata > Mammalia > Rodentia > Thryonomyidae > Thryonomys > Thryonomys swinderianus. The sequence goes on from PVIC010002584.1 coordinate 37,370, forward strand.
TAATAAATATGTAAATACTAGATTGGGTAATGCTAGAAAAGTCATGTGGGTGGAAAATGGGAGTTAGTAAGGGCTATATTATTACAAAAACTTTACGTAAAAGTGGTTCTCACTGATATAAACCTATTCTTTATCTAAACATTTCTGGTAGAAATATAAAAATTCCATGTGATAAAATCTCACAGAGGTAAGCACACTTACATATGAACACATACAAATCAGTTAAACTAAGGTGGTAAAATTCTAAACAAACTGATGGATTTATTAATATTTGTATCCTGTCTATAATACTATCCAGTAAGCTTCTTTTTTTTTTTCTTCATTGGGTTTATTGGTACATTTTAGGGATATATTGTGCACATATTCATCAGAGAATTTGTACCTATTCATGATATATCTTGATTCTCATTTTCTCCCATTGCCCTGCCCTTCCTTCAGGCATCCCATATACACAAGCTTTATTTCTAGTTTTTCCCTTTTCATCATCAAGATTTTTCTTTCCTTTCTTTGCCTTCTCCTGCCTTTTTCAGTTCTCCTTCCTCTTCAAACATTTTTTCCCTCCTATATCATAATACTTACCATACACCTTGGACCTCATTTAAACCTTTTGTTTCTCACACAGGAGAAATGATATAGTATTTACACTTCTGTGTTCTATTTATTTCACTTATGACTATGTCATCAAGGTGCATCCATTTAGCTATAAGTGTCTGAAGTTTTTCTTCGTGGCTGCATAGCACTGCATTGTATGGAAAAATCATATCTTATTTATCCACTTTCAACTGATGGGTTGTTGGGCTGTTTCTAAGACTTAACCATCACAAATTGAGCTGCTCAAAACAAGAGTGCACATATGTCACTGGCATAATGCTGCTAATTTTTTCATATATATATTCCTAGCAAGGTGATAGCAGGGTCAGATGGGACCTCTAATCCTAGTTTTGTGAGGAATCTCCACACTGATCTCCACATTAGTTGTGCCAGTCTACATTCCCCCCAGTGAAGAAGTGTTCCTGTTTCCTCACAGCCCTACCAGCATTTGTTGCTGGTCGATTTCTTAATAGTAGTCATTTTTTCTGTAGTGAGATGGAGTCTCGGTGTTGTTTTCAAGTACATCTCTCGAAAGACCAGTGATGTGGAGCGTTTCTTCATATGTTTATTTGCTACCTTTACTTTACCTGAAAAGTTTTTGTTCTTTTAAGATGCCCATTTTTTAAATTCTTGTCTTTAAATTTGAAGCATCTGATTTTTTTAAAGTTCTTTATTATATTTTGATGATACCCCTTTGTGTGAAGAACAACTGGTAATTTTTCTCTCACATTGTGGGTTGTCTTATTGCTCTGTTGGTAGTTTCTTTTGCTGTGCAGAAGCGTTGTTGTGAGATCCCAGTTGTTGATTCTTTATGCTGGTTCTCATGTTCCTGAGGTTTTGCTCATAGTCATTTCCTGTGCCAGTGTCTTCAAGACGTCTACCTAATTTACCTTCCTGCAAATATAGTGTTTCTGTTTTAATGTTTTGGTCTCTAATCCACTTTGATTTTAGTCTAGTGCATGATAAAAGATACAGTTCTAGTATTAATCTTATTGTCCAATAATTTTCAAGATACCATCATTGAAAGAAACTGGTTAAAATTTATATCCTCCAATATGATTTCTCCTATCTGTATCTCAATGTACAGTGGTCTTCTAAAACAAAGTTTAATTAAATACTATCTTCTATTAAAAAAGGGAGTGAGATCAGAGACGTGGAGAGTGAGAGGGGAAAAGGAAAAGAGACAAAAAATAAATATGTGCTATGTACAAATACCACTGAGCCACAAGAAATGCAAACATTATGTACTACAAAAAATGTCATAACAAAATAATATTTAAAGAAAATATAACAAGAAAATGATTCCCTGAATTCTAGCAGTAGTGGCTAGAAGATAGATGGTGAGAACCCATGTGTCAGAAAGACTGTATTGTCAGTAGAGAATTTTTCTTTTTCTTTTTGAGACAGGGTCTCACTTTGTAGTTCAGGCTGGCCCAGAGCTCACTATGGTGCCCAGGCAAGCCACCGCGAACTCAGCAATCCTCCTGTCTCTGCCTCCCGAGTGCTGGGATTACAGGAGTAAGCCACCACGTGGTATGCGGTGTTGATTGTTGGTGGGCATGTCTCCATGCCCAGCATTCTATGTGGTTACCGGGGATCGAACTCAGGACCTTGAGCTTATGAGGCAGGTGCCGGAACCACTGAGCTAACCCTCCAGCCCAGTAAAGAATTTTTAAATAATGATAATTCTGACTAAATTCAGAACTAACATGACCATGATAAATATTCTTCCAAAAAATAAAGTTGTTTTTGTTTGACACTAAAAAGTGCTGTTTATATTAATATTAAAATGTATTTATATTCATATGTAGACCTAGATAAATGTATTTATTTTATACATACAGATGCTCATCAACTTATGAAGAATCTACAACCTGGTAAACCCATTGTTAAGTTGAAAATGTCTTAAATTGAAGGACATTGAATACACCTAAACTTCTGGACATTCTAGCTTAGCAACAAAGTATCCTGCAGAGAAAGTATTTGGGGATCACCCTCATGGGGTGAGGCTCAGCAAGCTGCAGATAACCAACATCAAAAGTGAGTATTTCTCTGTGTAGCAGTAGCCTCAGATGCTATCAGAATTCAGCATCTAAAATGTGGCTTTACAGTGATACAGCTTGACCTGACTGTAGTTATCTTGAGTCGTGATTGTCATGACTGACCAGACTTCCCCAGTTTCCCATTATAGTGTAAATGAAACAGTTAGAGTGGTGTATGGGGTTTTGCTGCTAGACCTTGCAGTGAGTCTGCTGAGCAGTGCTCTGGTATCCTTCATAGGAGTCTGAGATCAGCCAGCTCTATCCTAGCCTGGCGACACTCAGCATTTTGCTCCTGTTCCCAACCCCCTCCTTTGCCTCCCATCACAAGGATCCACTGCTCTTGCTGTGCTGAGTACAACCTGAGCACCTTACTCTGCAGCCTTGGCTCTGTCGGCTCTTTTATTGGGTCGCACAGCATGCTGTGTCTTGTTCTTATTTATTGGGACCAACTCATTTTGTATCAAATTTCTGTGTGTGGCTTTACCACCATCTTAAAATTTATAAGTCGTTAGTTGAGCTCCTATAATTTTGAAAGTGTATATACATCTATAATTGGAAAAACTTTTGACTTATTATTTAGAATAATGTATTACAAAGAGATTATTTTTTAATGTCACTGATCATGTAGTTTACAGATAGCACTTTGGATTCTGTTCTGCATACTTATTTTTTGAGTAAGATTTAATGACTCTGAACCCTCAGAGCTCCTTTTGTGTGCAGTTTGTATCTCCAGGCTCTGTATATATCCCTGTGTCTTAGAAACAGAATCAATATAAACAGTTGTCTTCTCTGCTTAGCTTTCTATCTGCTGAAAATTTTAAGTGGAAATAGTTCATTTTAAAGCATAAATCACCAATACACACATACATTTATCCATTCACTCACACTGTCTACTAAATAGTGGTCACTGAAAACTTTAAAACTTCTTAATAAATCATAAGTCCTATTCAGAAAATCCTTCACTGTAAAAATAAAACTTAAAACAAAGGATTTTTGCATAGAGAAAAAGAATTGATTTTTTTAAAAGAAGCCAGAGAAAATGTTGGTCTGAAATTGCTAGAAGAAATCAAAAGGGCACTGTTTGAAAGCTTCAATTATGTTCAGTAAGAACAGGGACCTTTTTTTTTTCTAAAGCAACTAATCAAATAATGTCTGTGGTCACTAACATGTCATTGCATCTGATTTTTCCCCAAGAATGAAAGCTGTACAATTTCCTGGTAAGTAGAACTGAAATCAACAGTGTAGTTTTGGGCATATTTTAATGAAAATATTCAACTAAAAGTGCACCTTATAGCCACGTATAGATGCTAAAGGAAGAAGCTGTTATGAATTTTGCAATTTTTTTAAATAGAGACTGTTTGTGTGTACATTCATATGTGTGTATCGCTTCATGGTCAACACAGAAAATGTAAATGTGACCTTTAATGAATGATGGGTGAGGATAGCTCTATAAATTCAACTTTATCTGCTAAATAACTAAAAAAAGACACATTTTTTTGCTTATATAATTCACAAATCCTCAGACATCAACACCAAACAAGAGAATTATCATGTCTTGTTTCTGCAAAGGAAAATGAGTGTGCACAACCCAATCTTCTCTTTAGAAACTGTTAAAGGAACTATAGATCATCAATGCATTATCACCTTTTTGTGCTATAACATTCACTTCTGCATCATTCTAATGGGTTTTGTTTATATATAATAATTTAAATAATGTGAGCATTGCTTTCTGTTTCTTTTTCAATTTTTTTTTCATCTCATAACTATACCTTTGTTACATAAGAGAGGGTGCTCATGTTCTCCCATGCTGACTATTCTAGAAGTGATTTTATAATTTGCAGCTCTTTCATACCTTTTCACACATAGACACACATGCGGACAGTTCTTATGTAAATGTATTACCTGTGTCCTCTGATCTTCTTGTGGTCTGGTATTCAATAATACGGTAGGTGTGCTTTTCAAAATACTTCTCAGGTTTTACTTCTGTTCTAGTTTGATGAACATTTCCCCACTCGTTGTATGTCTTATACCACCTTGAAGAAAGAAAAAAAAAAAACTAGAGTCATGGTCAATTGTAGAGGATATTGCTGGGGGAAAAAAAATTCAGGTTAGATATTCTGTAACTTGACCACTTCTACTGAGTTAAATGATCCATGACAGAAAGTATCACACATGTGTCTTTCAGGCCACATAAAGTTCACTAAATCCCCCTTTGCCTGTTTGTATATGCCCAATCTTGCCTTTTTAAAAATATACTATTCTCTTATACTTAACAAAACTGCTCAATTGGCTTACCCTCTTTGCTTCCCTAGCCTCAGTGAAATGTGAATGGTTAATGAAAAGGTGGCCAGACTCTCATTCATAGGGATAACAGATATGAGAACTCAGGTTAAAACTGTGAGAATCTTCTAAACACACAGCTTCTGATACTTAATTTCCTGGTTCATATCTTTTCTAAAACCTACTTACTCATTTTTCCCTTTTCCTCTATGAAATGTTCGCAATCAAAGTCAATCACTTTCTTCTTTTTTTTTAACTGCTGAAGGATTGGTTTTTATTGCACATAGATCAAATATGGTGGTTATATACATACAAATTAACACAGTGCATGAAATTCCGGATGCAGTGAATTTTTTTTTGGATCAGTGAAAGTCTTAGTCTGTTCAAGCACAGAGTAGGTGGATAAAATGACAGAAATATATTTCTTCAAATTCTAAAACCCGAACAGTTCTGTAGCATAGTGTAGGCCAGTTCTGTTCTGGTAAGGACTTTTATCCTGGTTAAGTCTTCACACTTTGGAGATAGAGAGAGAGAGAGAGCTCTGGTGTTTCTTAAAAGGAACTGCTCACATCACGCTCAGGAGCTTACCTAAATATAATTATCTAAGTTCCCACATCTTACTATTTTCAAAGGATGCCTCATTGGGAGTTAAAAGTTTCAACAAATGAAGTGCAAAGGAATATAAACAGGAAGTCTGGAACAACGGTGAGACTAGTTTATCTCAGTCAGTCTACTTAAAGATTGTGATGGGGTGGGTTGGGATATGGGTAAAAAATGACAATTAACTTGTGTCATATACTGGTGCAAATTCCCCAATACTGTGTGTGATTGGGAGCTATATGTAAAATGTACGGATAAAGAATTCAATGTAAAAAAAAAAAGATCATGATGGATAACAAAACGTGATCATTGCTTCCCGGCTTCCTCATCATGATGAAGGGGAAACGACTTCTGGTAGGGAAAGTACTAATAACTTTGGGCTGAAATGATAAAAACATAAAAAGATCACTGGATGAATGTCTATAATTAGGGTACAAGTACTAAATGGTGTTACCCTATAAATAATGGGCACAAATACTTCATTCCCACATCAACATCATTGAGAACATGAGAACTATATGCCACATTATTCCCAGCTACCACTGTGGGCTGAGATAGAAGTTCTCACCAAGCAAAAACATGGTTCTTCCTTAATCCTATTTCTTTTTTCAACATAATAGTTTATATATATTTATTTATTTATTTATTTATTTATTTATTTATTTATTTATTTATTTTTTTGCTTTTGAGACAGGGTCTCGCTTTGTAGTTCAGGCTAGCCCTGAGCTCACTATGGTGCCCAGGCAAGCTGCTGCGAACTCAGCAATCCTGTCTCTGCCTCCTGAGTGCTGGGATTACAGGCGTGAGCCACCATGCCTGGCACTGTGGTATGCGGTGTTGATTGTTGGTGGGCGTGTCTCCACACCCAGCATTATATGTGGTTACCGGGGATCGAACTCAGGACCTTGCGCTTGCAAGACAGGTGCCGGAACCACTGAGCTAACCCTCCAGCCCTATAATTTTTTTTTGAGACAGGGTCTTGCTTTGTAGTTCGGGCTGGCCCTGAGCTCACTATGTAGCCCAGACAAGCCTCGAACTCAGCAATCCTCCTGCCTCTGCCTCCCAAGTGCTGGGATTACAGGTGTGAGCCACCACACCTGGCGATAGTTTGTAATTTTAACAATTACAGTATTTTGTAACTGGAATTATGACTTTATCATATAAGTACCAGCCATGTATGCCTTATACATTCTAAAGAACTTGTTCTCACCCAAATTACTTTCTTCTTGATCATTGCCAACATTGCTGAGTAGAAATAAATACTTATTACATTATAAATTACTATTCCTTTGGTAAACATATGTTTTAACATGTTTCATAGTCAATGAACATATCTTAAGAACTTCTTATGGTAGACCTTATGAGGAATTACATTTAAAATTTGCATTACAAAGTGTTTTTAAAGTTATAACCCAGTTTTGACATTGTAACAGTGTATCTAAAAAAATAAATATGCACTGTTCAGTCAGTAGTGTTACATAAAATATAAATACAAGATTATCTAAATGCTGTGATTAGCATACATATGATTCACTGTAGTGTGCATTGGGGAAAACATAAATATATAAAGAAATACATTTACATTTGATTGATTCAGACATGCAACTAGTAATGTGATAACAATTCAAAAGCATTTCCCCTATAATTCAAGTGTTCTGAATCCAATGAGGTACAATTCAATTAATGTAATATACATGGCATTTTAGTTTCATTTCAAAGTGGCAGCATATGTTGTTGAACTCAGTAAAATAAACAGCCTCAAATTTTTAAAATATTCTCTTATAGCACTTTCTGAAGATTTAATATTATTGACTCCTTAAGCACTGCATTTATTTTCTCCAATTATGGAATGAGAACCAGTTTTTTTTTTTTTAATAAAAACTGGTGTTAAGTACATGTGTGTTAGCAAGAAACTTAGGGGTTATAACCAAATATTTACCTCTGCTAATCAAAATGCAAGCCAAAGATTGGGGTCAAGACATGAAGAAGCTTGTCATGTATGCTTTGCAACCATTAAATAAATCCACAACTCTAGAGGCTATATGTGAGACAAGTACATATAGAAAAAAGCTTGAATGTGGTTCATTATCTGATCATTATCTGAAATGTATTAAACCCTGGTAATATGGCTTTCCTCTGAAGGAAGAGTATTGTGCTCTAAACTATCAAACAATTCTTCATTTTTTGCTCTCTTTCCATCCCTCCTTTCCATTTTTTATTTTTAAAATTAATATATGCTTGTTCTGGCTCATTTGTAGAATTTTTTTTCTTCTTCTAAAACAAGGATCATGTCATCTACAAGTAATTATAATTTGACTTATTTCCTAAACATATCCTTTTTATTTCTTTCTCTTGCCTAATTATTCCGGCTATTCCAAGTACAATACTGAATAGGAATGTTGACAGTGGGTATGTTTTTCTTCTTCTGGGATTAGAGAGAAATCATTCAATTTGAGGGCACTGATATGATGTTGGCAATAGGTTTGTCATAAATGGCTTTTGTCAAGTTGACATAGGTAATTTTCTACCTCTTCGTCAAAGGTTTTCCACATGAATGGCCACTGAATTTTATCACTGTGTTTATTGAGATGATGATATGATTTTTGTCCTTGCCACTCTTTATCTCCTACTTAGATTTATTCATTTGTGTATGATGACCCACCATTGCTTTCCTGGGACGAATCTTCATTGGGCGTGAAGTATGAACTTTATACTGATTTGTTCACTCTGTTTTCTAGTATCTTGTTGAGTGATTTGTGTCTATGTTCATTAAAGACACTGGCCTGTATACTTGTTCTTTGTTGAGTCATTGTCTTATTTTGGAATCAGGGTAGTACAAGCTGCCCACAATGATTTGGGAGGCATTCCTTCCCTTGAAAGCTTATGAAAGAGTTCGAGGAATATTGTCATTAGATCACCTTGAAAGAGTTCAGTGATGATTCCATTAGACCTAGAAATTTCTCAGTTGGTAGATTTTAATATTATTCTAATCTCATTGCCATTATTAGATTATTCATGGTTTTGTGCCTTCAGTTTTTGCATTGTCATGTATCTAAGACTCTATCCATTTCTCCCAAATTCTCCAAATTAGTGAAGAACAGCTTGTCAAGTAGTTACTAATAATCTGAATTTCAGCAGTTCCCATGATGTATTTTTCATTTCTAACTACACTTTTGGGGGAGTTATGTTCTTTTCTTTTCTTGGTAAAATTCGCTAAGGGTTTGACCACTGTGCTACTCCCTTCAGAGAACCAGATCTTCAGTCAATTGATTCTTTGTATTTTTGTTTCATTTTCATTCATTTCTACTCTTATCATTATAATATCCTTTCCTTTGGTAAATCTGAAGTTAGATTACTCTATTTTTTTTAACTTTGATGTCTATCATGAGGTATTTATTCAGACTCACTCTGTTTATGTGATTTGAACATTGCCAGTTCTGCTTTCATTATGCCTCATAAATTCTCGTGTGTTGTATGGGCATTATTGTTTGTTTCAGAGAACTATCTAATTTCTTCCTTGATTTTTTTTCTGTGACCTATTGATTAGACTATTAAATTATTATTTAATTTCCAAATGTTTTCAAAATTTTTTTTGCAAATGACTTTAAGTGGGATTTTGCTATAATCTGATAATATGAATGGAATAACTTCAGTTCTCTTAAATTTATGTGCACATGCTTTATGGACAAGTATATGGCCTACTTTAGAGAAAGTTCCACATGTTATTCAAAAAATATGTATTCTGTCTACAGAATATTCTGTGCATAACTGTTAAGTGCATTTGTCTGAAGATTGGATTCAACTATTTATTTATTTGATGGTCTAGTCACCTGTGTCTTTGTAACACAGAGGTATGAAGAGCTTATGCATTCTTGTGTGGACATTTCTCTCATGTTTTACCTTCAGTAGTGTTTGTTTTATGATGTTGGACATGCCAGTATATAGTACAGATATATTTGTAAATGATTTTTTTCCAGCTGAATTGCTCTCTTAGCCAATATATATTCAAGCTTGAAGTTCATTTTGCCTGAAAATAGGATAACTACTTCTGCTTGCTTTTCGATTCCTATTGGAAGGAATCTTGTTTCTCATTCTTTGTTTTTTATCCTACAAATTTACTTTTGGATTAAATATATTTCTTACATCTAGTATAACATTGGGTATTGTTTTTTGATACATTCTCTTAGTTTATCTTTTGATTGGACTATTTAAAACACTCATATTGAGATCTAAACTGAGAGATATTGTGTTATTACTGTCATTGGGTTATTTCCCTGTGGCTGATTTCTTTTTTACTCTTTGTACTTAACTGCTCAACATGCATGTGTATTAATTCCAGTAGTCTGTTTGGCAGGTATGGCTTTCTTTTCCCTTTTCAGACTATATTAGAGAATTTTTTGGAGTATTGACTTAGCACTCATGAATTTCTTTGAGTTTGTTTTTTCATAAAAAAAAACTAATTTCTTCATCAATTTTGAAACACATTTTTGCAAGACATACTCTTTTTTCCTTTCAGGGTTTGAAGTACTTCATGTCAAGCTTTCCTGTCCTTTAGGATTTGTGTGAAGAAATTTGTGCTATAAATTTATATTTTCTAACAGCTTTTAAGATTCTGTCTTTATGTTGGAATTCTTCATTCTTCTTGTGTTATAGAGAAGTTCATTTTTTAATCAAGACTATTTGCAGTAATATGTGCTTCCCTTAGCTTATTGTTTTATTTATTTTCTATTTTATTTTATTTTTTGTGGTACCGGGGAATTGAACTCCGGCCCTTGTGCCTCCAAGATTGGTGCAGTACCACTTGAACTAAATCCCCAGCCCTTCCTTAGCTTATGTTAAATTCACTTGCCAAATTTGGAAGGTTTTCTGCTATTATTTCAGTAAAACAAAATTTTCACTTTCTTCTGATTTTTCACTATTTATGATTAATATTTGATTTGTATTCATTGCATCATCTAGCATCTCTTTTTTCCATGTTTTCTTGTTGTCTTTTGAGATATCTCTGAGATACTAGTTTCTCTGCTGGTTTCAGGCTGCCAAGCAGAATTTGAAGTAAACTACTGGACTTCGTGAGAACATTTTCAGATACAAAGGCTTCTAGAAGTCAAACACACAGGACTCCATTTCTCACTACAGAATGCATAGCCCTGTGTTCTTCCCAGCATGACCTTAAACTTCCAGAGGAATTATCTAGAGTGAACATGACTCTGGTAAGTTTCAGGGTCTTTAGGTCCATGGGCCCTATGTTTTTTCAAAACATGTACCTTTTAGCAAATTTATCCTCCAAATTTGGGGAGTTTTACTGTTGTATTTCTTTACATATATTTTCTGTCCTTTATTATCTTCCTGACATGGAAAAAAATGTATGTATTTCTATGTATGGTGTCCCATTAGTCTAATAACTTTTAATTTTTTTTTTTGAGACAGGGTCTCACTTTGTAGTTCAGGCTGGCCCTGAGCTCACTATGTAGCCCAGGCAAGCCGCGAACTCAGCAGTCCTCCTGTCTCTGCCTCCCGAGTGCTGGGATGACAGACGTGAGCCACCACGCCCTGCACTGTGTTATGTGGTGTTGATTGCTGATGGGCATGAGTCACCATGCCCAGCATTGTATGTGGTTACCGGGATTGAACTCAGGACCTTATGCTTGCAAGGCAGGTGCCGGAACCACTGAGCTAAATCTCCAGCCCTAATTTTTTTTTAATTTGAGTCTTTATTGGTATATTATGAACAAAACCTCTAGAGCATGAGAATAACCCAAAAAGAAATCAACAAATGAGATCTCATCTTCCTAAAAAGCTTCTGCATAGCAAAAGAAGCTACTGGCAGAATGAAAAGACAGCTAATAATATGGGAAAAGAATCTTTACCAGCTGTTTCTTAGACAAAGAGTTACTATCTAGAATATACAAACAGCTTTAAAAAAAATTGCCCCCTCCCCAAATTTAAAGACCCAATACAAAAATGGGCATCTGAATTGAATGCTTTACAGAGGAAGATTTAAAAGCACCTATAAAACATATGAAAAAATGCTCAACATCCTTAGTCATTTGACAGATGCAGATGAAAACAATACTGAGATTTCATCTTACTCCACAAAGAATGGGTGCTGTTTTGAAATTAGCCAGCAGCAAATGCTAGCAAGGCTGCCAGGACAAAGGATCCCTTCTCCACTGTTGGTGGGGATGTAGACTGGTACAACCACTGTGGTTGTAGATTCCTCAAGAACTAGGATTAGAGGTCCCATTTGATCCTGCTATCTCCCAGCTAGGGATACACACAAAAGAATTACAAAATTCATATCACAGTAACGTATGTGTACCCATGTTTATAGAGCTCAGTTTGTGATAGCTAAATCTTGGAAACAACCCAATGCCCAACAACTCTAGACTGGATAAAGAAGATGTGGGTTTTTTAAAAATATAGAATGGAGTATTACTGTGCCATAAAGAATGATGAGGTCGAGTCATTTATACTCAAATGGACGTACCTTCAAGACATACTCATAAGTGAAATCAATAGGTCACAGTTGGGTAAATGTTTTATCTTTTCTCTGATATGAGAAACTGAGGGTGGAAATAAGTTCTAGAATGCATGATAGATATTGGGAAATAGTCTATTAACATATTTTTATTCTCATTCATTTTATTTTGCTCATCTCTAGTACAGTTTCTACTGATCTGTCTTTAAGATCTTGATCCAGTCTTTAGATTGCTCTTTTGAGTTTTTCAGATCATTAATGGTATTCTTCAGATATGGCCTCTGATTGGAATATATTTCTTTTTAATATCCCTTTCTATATTTGGATGCTGTGGCTTTGGTAAATATACAAGAGCAAATGGAAAACATGAGGATTGTTGACATTTTAAAAATTATATTACTATAAAAGATACATTTCCATTAATCCTCCTGAAAAGTTTCCTATTCATTTAAAAAAAATCAGTATGTCATAGTCTTTGCCTTGTTCTGAAGCTATTGTGGAAGTCCTATTTCTTGAGTATATTTATGAGTTATAATCCAAATTACAATGATAACTCTTTGCAAGTTCATCGAATGAAAAGTCACACTCATAAAAATATTACAGTGTGTCCTCATTCATCTTATTCTCTGGATATCACACTATATAACTTTCGGCTTTTTCCAAAAGTCAAAATGACTTTATACACTTAGAACTGATTCAAGACATTAAGGCAGCTATGACAGCCTAACTCACGACATAAAGGACTTCACAAACTCTTTCAGAAACTGTTATGAACCATGATGTACTTGTAAGAGAGGACAAATATGTTGAGGGGGGATTAATGGCAATATGTCTTTTATTGTAATAATTTAAAAAATTTAATGCACCCTATTTTTCAATCATACTTCCTATATTTAAAGGGCCACTTTTTTCCTTCAGCCTCAAAAGATGTGTATGTCAGCCTCTTCTGGTCTCAGACCTCTGAGATTTAAGACATCGGCATGCAGATGAATGATCTACCAATTGGGACTCTTGGTATAAATGTCAATTCCTCCCAACCTGGTAACTATTAACAATAGACTATGTCTTATAAAGTCGGTGTAAGTCAGGTAAAAAAAAAAATCAGGCTGTCAAGTAGCTTTTGTGGGAGTAATTTGCAAACTTCTCCAAAGAAAACCAGAACACTGTTTTTCCAAAGTCCTTTATCATTACTTCCAGAGGGAGGTACTCTCTGCTTGTATTTGCATATATAGATAAAACCAACTTTGTGTGTGTGTGTGTGTGTGTGTGTGCGTGTGTGGTCTAGAGAGATACGTTTGTGTCTAACCATTCTATTTTCATTAGTGATAAATTGAAATAAACTGCAGGGGACATTATCTTTAGCACTGAATGATGGCCAGACCTTATTCTTAGAAAAAATGTTCTAGATTTCACAACACAATGTCCACACATGCCTTCCTTGTCTTTTCCTACTTTTGTGATGTAGGTATTTGCCTACTCTGTTTTTCCTTCAGTGATAATCTATCATAAATATATGGTTATTTGGTGCATTTATGGGTAAAAGATAATTTGGTAGATTCCTGTTCCAATATATGGCTGATATTACTTTCTTATGAGAATTTGTGTGTTTAAAATTCAGTGTGCATTCTTGAATTTCTGGGAAAGAGATTAATTGGGCTCCTTTGAAATAAATATGATATTTATTTTGTTTGCTTTCTTATTGAGAAATGTAAGTTCCCATCTTGTACTCTTATTAAAAATAGCCATATTTTTAATAAGCACAAGGTCCTGAGTTCAATCCTGGTAACCACATAGAATGCAGGGCGTGGTGATTCACGCCCACCAGCAATCAATACCACATACCACAGTGCCGGGCGTGGTGGCTCACGCCTGTCATCCCAGCATTCGGGAGGCAGAGACAAGAGGATTGCTGAGTTCGCGGTGGCTTGCCTGGGCTACATAGTGAGCTCAGAGCCAACCTGAACTACAAAGCAAGACCCTGTCTCAAAAAAAAAAAAAAAAAAGAGCCATATTTTATTCTGGTGGAAGATGAAAGATCATCAGTGAGTTTGATTCCAAGGACAATAATTTTAGAAAAATGTTCATCATTCAATATAATTAAATATCAAAAATTAGTACTGTTAAAATTGATTGGTGCTGCAATCATTGTTTGTTTGTTTGGATTTTGTTTTTTAGTTTTAAGAATAAGAAAACTGCTGGGCATGGTGGCTCACGCCTGTAATCTTAGCACTCGGAGGACTGCTGTGAGATGGAGCCTTGCTTGGGCTACATAGTGAGCTCAGGGCCAGCTTGAACTACAAAGTGAGACCCTGTTTCAAAAAAAAAAAATGAAAACTGACTCTCAGAGAAGATAAATTTGTTGTTTAATTTTAAAATGGGAGTATAGGGTTCCAAGCTTCTGCAATAACAATTTTAAAAATGACAAGATGATGTTTATCACGTCTATGAAATTTTAAACACAAAAGGAAATTAATATAGGTGTGCCTTTAATATTTTTTTAAAATTATGTGTTTCAATATGAGTGTGTACTTTCCCTTAGCTAATTTAACTTAAATATTCATTTCTTCTAATTCAGTAATCAATATTACCAAATTTGGTATAGTGTATGAATTGTCAAAATATGCAATCCAGTCAAATTAGTGTGACAAGGAAGAAAAAGAAACTATCAAATAAAAAATATATGCCATAACATTTCTTAGTATTCTGAATATTACATGTTGCAAATGTATTTGTGCCAAAACCCTATGTAACATTATAGCTATTTTATAACATTTTTGTTATAAATTATAAATTCAGGATATTAACTATAATTACTGTGATAACTTAAGAATATATCTAAAAGACAGAAACAAGAGGAATCAAGAAGGGAACCAAGTTCATTGCAAAAAAAAATCATGAAACAAAAATAGAATAATGTAGAAACAAGAGCAAAACAATTTGAAGAATAAAGATTAACATAAAATCAAGATGTTCAGTATTAGTTGATTTTAAAAGTAAATGAATTAAATCATTTTATGTAAATGAAGAGGTGGGCAAAGTAGAAAAATCAAGTTGATGTAACTACATACTAGACAGATTTCATTTAGATCTGTAGAAACAAGTATGTTGAAAGTGAAACAATGAAATTGGATGTATCATATAAATGGCAACCAGAAAGAGAAAAGGTGAGGAAGCTGTACTACTATTATACAGAACACACTTTAAGTCAAAATGATTACAAGAGATGAAAAATAATATTAGTTATTAGCTAAGTGCTATTTAATCAGGAAAACAATTATACATATGTACCAAATGACATAGATAAAAAATACATTAAGCTAACATTCACAGAACTAAAAAAATAATAGTTCTACAATAATAGCTGAATACTTCAACGTAGCAACTTCACTAACTGATAGAATATTTAGACAGACATTCAGAGGGAAATTTCCACTGTATTATTATTATAGACCATTGGACCTAGTAGAAATGTATAGGACATGATTTGCCATCCCCCCAAAATAAGCAATCAATCCTTCTGAAAGTCATATACAACATTCTTTAGGACTGATTATAGGCTAGGCTACAGACTTTCAATATATTAAAAAGACTTAAACTATAAAAAAAAAATATCTCTACAGGGCTGGAGATCTAGCTCAGTGGTTCCAGTGCCTGCCTCGCAAGCAC
Organism: Thryonomys swinderianus; assembly: GCA_004025085.1. Classification (NCBI taxonomy): domain Eukaryota; kingdom Metazoa; phylum Chordata; class Mammalia; order Rodentia; family Thryonomyidae; genus Thryonomys; species Thryonomys swinderianus. The sequence goes on from PVIC010002584.1 coordinate 53,027, forward strand.
AAGGCCTTGAGTTCAATCCTAGTAACCACATACAATGCTAGGCGGGGTGACTCATGTCCACCAGCAATGCTAGGCAGGGTGACTCATGTCCACCAGCAATCAAGACCACATACAACAGTGCTGGGTGTGGTGGCTCACACCTGTAATCCCAGCACTCAGACAGCAGAGACAGGAGGATTGTTGGGTTCAAGGCTTGCCTGGGCTACATAGTGAACTCAGGGCCAGCCTGAACTACAAAGTGAGACCCTGTCTCAAAAAAAAAAAAAAAAAAAAATCTCTACAGACTAGTAGTTTGGCAACCAATTGGAAATGGATTTTTTTTTTTTGAGACAGGGTCTCATTTTGTAGTTCAGTAGTTCAGGCTGGCCCTGAGCTCACTATGTAGCCCAAGCAAGCCTTGAACTCAGCAATCCTCCTGCCTCTGCCTCCCAAGTGCTTGGATTATGGCATGAGCCACCATGCCCAGCACAGGAAATGGATTATTAAAGAAAACTAGAAAATTCATACACATGTGGGAATTAATCAGTACATTCTAAAACAACCAATGAATTACTTATGAAACCATATAAAAAATTAGAAAATACCTGAGACATGTGAAAGGGAAACAGGACATACATGACGTATGAATGCAGCTAAGGTGTTGCTTAAAGCAAAATTTATAGCTATAAACTCCTCAGCTTAAAAGATGAAAGATCTCAAACAGAAACCTGACTTTCTAAGTTAAATAACTATAAAATCAAGAACAAGCAGAAAATATAGCTAGTAGCAAGGAGGAAATAATATTAGTATAAAGACCAATGAACTGGAGTACAGAAAACAATAATAAAAAATCTAATTTAAATGATAAACATTTGACAATCCTTTAGTTTATTAAAGATAAAAGAAGACACAAATAACTGAACTGAAATCAAAATGAAATAATACTAATAAGCTTAAATCAATAAAAAGTTGAATACTATGAACAACAGCACAAAAGCAAATTAAATCATCTAAGTGAAATGAATGGATTTCTAGAACTATACAAATTATCTAAACTAACCAAATATGAAATAGAAAAATCTCAATATACTCACAATTATTCTCAAAAGCTTTCCAAAAATGGAAAAGGAAGAAAAGTTGTAACTTATGAGAATAACATTACCATATTCCATAACCACGTAAAAATGTCATAAGAAAAATTATAATTTGTAACTCCTTGAGTATACACCTAAAAAATCTCAAGAAACACTTGCAAAATTAACTCCATTTTATTTTGAAAGATTAGTTATTTTTAATCCCAGGAATACACGGATGTGTCCACAGCATTTTTTTAAAAAATCAATAAATTACATTAAATTATATAGTGAAGGAACTAAAAATACACAATCATCTTAATAAATTCAGAAAAGACATTTGATAAAATTCAATACCATTTTGTTATATAAACCTTTATAAATCTGGGTCTATATTGAGGACTTTCTAATACTATAAAAGCATGTATAAAAGCCCACAGCTAACATAATCAATGTTAAAATATTAAAACTTTCTCCCTGTGATCAGAAACAAAACAAAATTCACAACTGATATTTTATACTATTCAAGATCTAATGCAATCATCAGTGCTGTTCACAGGAATTCTTTGCAGAAATGATTTTCTATTTTGGCCTTAATAATAGAGATTATTTCAATTTGAGGCATATAGAGCAAAACCGATAGAAAAGTAACTATCTTTTCCTATATACATTCACAAAGTAATTGCAATAAATGCCTGTGCATAAAATTTAAATGTTTGCAGTCTGTTACAATTTTTATGATTTTTTTAACTTAAGAAGTAACTAGTTGAATAGCTTTTCCCTTCAGATATTTAGCTTCACAGTTAGACACCTTTTAAAGTGTCCTATTTATAGAATGAGAGATAACAGTTATATAATGAAAATTTATGTATCAGAATAATTTTATTGAAATATCTAAAATGTTACAAATGAATAGTTTGATAATTACAAATATAATAACATAAGTTTTATACCAATAGTCTAGCAAGTGTGTTTTTCAAATGAAAACAAGAGCTTAGCAAGAATCAAGCTAAAATATAAAATATTTTAAATTAAGCTTCCAATTTATTGTAATAAACATTGACCTTAGTTTAGTCATTTATTTATTATTTCATTCATTCAATAACTCCATGTATGGATTATGTACAGTTTTATGTGTCATGGGCTGAAATCAACTGTGAAGTAGATCAATAAAACCAACTGTCTTAAAACTTTTCAGAATAATAAAACACTATTTTTAACCTCATTGGGCAATCTTTCTTGACAACAAATAACTGGAAAAAATAGCCAACTACATTTCAACATTCTTTAAATACATTAGATGAGGTTAACACAAAGTGCTTACAAAAGTTTAACTCTATGGTAGATACTATATCCAGTATTTTACACATTATTTTACTGAATTCTCACAACAACCTCATAACACTTTACTGATAATTTTACTGACCTGGTTTGTAACTTGTTAATAATAACTTACTGAGTGCTGCTGTGGAGTAAAGGAAAGAAAACAAAAAAGCCAAACCATTTCCTTTACAACCTGTTCTTCCTAAGCCAAAACCTGTTCAACACTCATAGATAAGTGAATTAAAACTGTAACCCTTGAAATACCGTCATCGCCTCCATTTTTTAATGATCTTTAATCAATTACAAACATGCCACTGCCCCTTTTTTGTTCATATGTATTTGCCTTAAATATCTAAGCGATATGATTTGTTCATTAACACAATTCAAACTTCAGTACGTGAGTACCGCGCATTGTGCTGTATGTCATGTAACACGACTTATCTGCCTTACGGAACGCTTTTTATGAAATGTAAGTAAAATCATACTGATACTCAAAAGTTCATGTGACCTCCCACAACCCTCAAGTTAAAATCTTTCTTCTTCACGCATCATGTGCTTCCTCTCATGTTTATATCTAATTCCTTATCTTCCTAAACGTTATATCTCAACCTTACCGAAATATAAAATACCTGACCCACAGACTTTCACTTGAAGTTCTGATAGTTTTGTTTCAACATTTCCTGTTGCTTAAACGGTCTTTTTAAAATCTTGCCAGTATTATTCCCAGACTCAGTCCATGCTGCTTCTCTCATGAGCTTCTTTGTCCAAGTCTCCTTCACCCGTCTGCACCAGCGAGAGTTAAGTAACCCTCCATTTTGTTTTATTTTACTCTATGATTATATCTACCGTGAGATTTATTGTACATTGTTAATTTTCACTCTGCCTGTTGGATGACTAATTTATAATTCATAACCTGAGTCAGTGGAGAACCAAGATGTTCAGGATTTGAAAACGGACGTTTTATAAAGAATTCCTTGCTGACTACAGGAATTTCAATTAACTTTTTAATTTTAAGTAACAGAAATCACACTTGCGCGACTTGGCACGGCAAAAAACTTCCCTAAGGCTAGTGACAGGTCACAAACTCGGGGAAGACTGAGCCACGAGACCCAGGCTCTGGCAGCAGCCCAAGTCCTACCTCACTGGAGCTAGCGAAGCACAGCCGGACGCGGCCCATCATTAGCGCTGCTGGGGACCGGCCGTCCCGAATTTTGTTTTCTTTTTCTTTTTTCTTTTTAAATTGAATTCTTTATTGGTACAATTTATATACATCTCACAATCACACATAACATTGGGGAATTTGTACCAATATATGACACAAGTTAATTCTCCTTTTTACCCACATCCCTACCCACCCATACCTCCCCACCCCCTTTACACATGCTCGTTTATTTTCTTTCAGAATCATATTTGTTCCTTCCCCTCATTACATTCCCACACCAAATTTCCTTTGGAAATCTCCCATTCTACAAAAACTGTCATACTTTCTAGAGTTCATTTGCATCTACAGGTGCTCATATCAAAGAGAAGATCCAGTATTTGCCTATCTGTGATCTATTTATTTCACTATTAGTGTGTCCTCCAGGTGTATCCATTTGCACATAAATGAATCAACCTGGATATAAGGTTAATGCTCAAAAATCAACAGCCTTTGTCTACACGAATAACAGACTCACTGAAAGTGAAATTGGGGAGTTAATCCCTTTCAAAATAACACCCAGAAAAATGAAATATCTAGGAATCAACCTAACAAAGGAAGTGAAAGACTTCTACTCTGAAAACTATAGGACTCTGAAAAATGTGATAGAAAGGGACATCAGAAAGTGGAAAGACATCCCTTGTTCCTGGGTAGGGAGAACCAACATCGTCAAAAGGGCTATACTCCCACAACTACTATATAGATTCAATACAATTCCAATTGAAATTCCAATGCTATACTTCACAGAGCTAGAGAAAACACTAGCAAAATTCATCTGGAACCACAAGAAACCTAGGATAGCAAAAGCAATTCTAAGCAACCACGACATGGCAGGGGGTATTACAATCCCCAATTTAAAACTCTACTATAAAGCCACTGTGATAAAAACTGCATGGTACTGGCAAAGTAACAGACCTGAAGACCAGTGGAATAGATTAGAAGATCCAGAAACAACCCAGATACACTGAGATTTTTGAAATATAAATTTTACAAACATGAAAAATGATTTGGGGTACTTAGTAATCAAACAGTGACCAGTGTCCACTGATGACTTCTCTGTATTTTGAACAGACTCAATAAACTATAATAATTTCTACATTTTATACACCTAGCTACTTCACCTCCAATTTCTAAAATGTAGTCAATATTATATCATTTATTTATATCAATTTATTCATTATGTAGATGAAAATTTTGAACCCCCAAAATTCATTTCTGTCCTTTGTCAAAAAAAAATCTTAAGTGATGGAATCTAGAAATGCTTTCTCCAAAACTAGGGTTAGTCTACTAAACTATGATGTCACCCTCCTAAAACAGATGCGTCCAGAAGAAAGCAGTCTTTAAAGTGTTCTTTCTGAGTTCTTAAAGGTAGGATACTAGTTTCACCAAAGCTTTTCTGGGGAGAGAGACAGCAGGTGCCTGATGACATGTGCTTCTATCTTTGTTATGATGGTAATAATAGCCACACATACAAAGTTGTTTCTCAAACAAATTAAGTAAGCACTGGTTGAAGTAAAAGAGAAAAGGTCAGTAGAAGCAACTTGAACATAATTGTTTTTCTCCCCTTATTACACTATATTACACTACAACACTGAAGCTGTATGTTTATCAGTACTGAGGATTGGTTTTCTTTTTTCTACAAGTTTTATCGCAGACTTGAGCATCCATTCCCCATTATCCCATTCTTTCCAAGCTAAATCTTTTTTCTTGTTTTCTTCCAAATGAAGAGATGTCCCCTTCCTAATAAAAATAGACAAAGTATAAAACCATGCAGTTTTTTTTTCTGTCAAGTACAAGAAAAGTGGTTAAACTATCAATTGCTATGGTGAAAAGTCTTTAAGTCATTCTCTACTGATGTCTTTTTCTCATCCAATCTACTACAAGTGAATATTTGTCTAGATTCTGTTCACTTGTCATTTCTCCATTTGCCACCAGCCTGGGTCAAATCCACTATGTCCTGTCTGAAGAGTCGCCACTTTGACTTGTCCTTTTCTAACTCCTCTGTTTCTCCTTCACCCACCGGGCATAGCAGCTAGAATCCTGTCATTAAACTATACAGAGCACTGTGCCAGTTCTCTTCTCAAATGCTTACGATACAAGACAAAATCTTTTCTGGGACATACAAAGACTTGTCATTTCAGATACCCAGTTATCTGTCACCTTTCTTCCTCCTGTTAGCTTCCCCCATGGTGACCATCATGCCCCAACCTGGCACACCCCCAACGCAGGGCACAGGGGTGTGCCAGGCACTTGCTTGTTACTCTCTTGAGAGTGCTTTGCATCTGACAGACCAGCTTGGCTCCCTCATCTCGTCCTGAGTTTAACTCAAAGGTCGCCTGCTCAGAGAAGACTATGTCTTTGCAACCTGACATAATTTTACTTCCTAGTAAACTTGTCTGGTTCAGCAAATTAAAAAAAGGAATAGAAGTAAATACATCTTCAGATAAACAGTGAGTAGTGTTTTAGTGTAAGTGTGTCTCCATATTGTATGGGAAAGATTTATGAGATACATTTGAGCTTTGCAAAGAATATGTTCTCTGAAATTGAAATTCAGTTTTCATTGTAAATTTCCTCTGGTTCCTAACCTCAGATTTCATATTGTCCCTCTCTGCTTTCTTCTTTTTACTTATCGCTTTCTAACACACTATAATTTTATATATGCATGCTATTTTTCACTTGTTTCTTTTCTAGCACAGTAATTCTTTGATAGCAGGATTTTTTTTTTTTTTTGAGACAGGGTCTCCCTTTGTAGTTCAGGCTAGCCCTGAACTCACTATGGAGACCAGGAAAGCCTCGAATTCAGCAATCCTCCTGCCTCTGCCTCCCAAGTGCTGGGGTTACAGGCATGAGCCACCACGCCTGGCACTGTGGTGTGTGGAATTGATGGCTGGTGGGTGTGAGTCACCACACCCAGCATTGTATGTGGTTACCGGGGATGGAACTCAGGGCCTTACGCTTGCAAGGCAGGCGATGGAACCACTGAGCAAAATCTCCGGCCCTGATAGCAGGATTTTAACTTCTTTCTTTATTACAGTATCTCAGGGTCTACAACTGTGTGTTCTTAGTAGACTGGACAAGCCCTGAATCAGAAAAAATGAACATTCAAATGGTTACATGAGCATGAGCATTGTACATTCTGTGCAAAGCAATTAAGTGTATAACACACATCCAAAAGTGTGTTCTTCATAGGGAAATAGACTCCCCTCAAGAAAAGTTCATTCTCACAACTACCTTTTGAAGCAAATACTATTTGTGCATATGGATGTAGTCCTGTGGACAGAACCCAAACTCAACACAGGCAATCCATGGGGTCTCTCTAGTGTGGCGGCAGTCCCTTGAGGTGAGTAAATCCTCACTCCTAACCTTAAGGCTCTGACTTTCACCGACAATGGTTTTTTATACTCTTTTTGTTCTATTTTGTCAAATTAAGTGACAAACTTAGATTCAAAATGAGCCTGACCATATATTTCATGTTTTAGTTTTCAGATATGGAAAAAAATACTCGTTTTCAAATATATAACAAAATTGAACTGCAATAATCAGCCTTTCCTTTTGGGGGTAGATAATGAAAGAGTTCAGGCACTTCTTTAAGTAGCTTTTTGATATTTTGAGAAATCCTCTGGGATTGGTAAGAACATGTTTGATCCCTAATAAATCCCTGTGTATATTTAATCAGGCAAATGAAGAGTTCCCCAGTCTTCCCGACCAACAAAGATTACAACGTAACACATTTTTAGGTATAACAAACTAATGTAAATGAAAGCACTAATTAACAATTTTATTTGGCAAATTACAAAACAATCCCTTGTTTAATATATAGGTTTAAAAATAAATGCTTTTTTCCCTGGAATTCCAAACTTCTGAATTTCAATTTAAGATATGGATATAAATGTTAATATTTTGACTTAAGAACAACAGAAGGCCCAGAATAATCTAAAGATATTCTCCAATGCAAAGCATAAAAACATGAGTTTGGGCTTCTCCAGTCAACTCCCCGAATCCTTGTTTAAACCGGGTAAGGGGTATCTCATTTACTGACATTACGTTGCGTATCTTGGGATTCTATCATTTTCTGCATAGTGGACTTGAGCAAGATCCTTCATTCATTCTGTAGATCATTCTCAGACCCATCACATGTAGGAGATGGCTTGTGAAGGCTGGGGAAGCCCGCAGTGACGCCTTCGGCAGAGGGTTGTATCGGTCCCACCTGGTGCCAGGGGAAAACATGTCACCCGAATTGCAAAGAAAGCGTCCATGCCACGAGGGCTGTGTTTTTCTGAACTTACAAAGTATGTTTCTTGTTCACTGGTGTGTGTAAGACAACAAAGATGGCAGGGCCAAAACTTTAAAATATTAACTTACCCTCATCGCCTAGGAAGTGAAAGGAAAAGAGAGAGACAAAGAAGTGAAACAAGAAGAGACAAAGCCTGATAGTTTAGATATTTAAATTTTAAAATGAGTTTAGATTTTAAATGTATGCACTTTGATTTATTGACTTCTTTTAATTTTTCTAAAAAGGTACCCACTTAATGTGGCTGTACATATTTTCACAGTGGTGGAAGGTTTAGAAAACATTTTGTGTTTCCTCGTTGTTACCAAATCCTACACCCACTCTATTTATCCTCATGTGCATATAGAGCCCTTTCTTGAGGTTGATTCGAGAATGTCAACTTTTACTCGCTTGGTTGTGGCTCTTGGATGAATCACTGATTAAAAAGCGGTCCTTAAAGGTTTTACTATCACCTAAAACTACATGAACAACAGCTACTCTCTTCACATTTCTGAATGCAAAATGAGCCACTGCATTGCTTTCCATTTGCCAAGACGTCTTGGCAGTTATATTTGCTTTTCACATACTTTAGAGTGATTCCTTTTCGCGGAAGTGACACCTGTAACATTAATAAGACCAGGTGTTGTCGGTAGAGTTTATTAAGAACAAAACTGAACAAGAGCAAAAGAAAATCCTCACTGCCTCAAAACCTCCCTAAAGTCCAGGAGCTATAAAAGGCTATTCGATATAAGATACCATGGGGTTAAGGGATTCGTATATAAATTTTCCATTAGTCTACCATTTTACATTAATTACTTGCAACATTTTGGATATCCAGAGCTACACCCTGCCAATTGGCAGAGAATCCAATACTCTCTGGTCCCTTTCTGTCTTTTCTTTTGCCATCTCTCTTACAATCTCTTGACACTTTGGAACATTTTCTCCCAGTTATTCTGAAGCTTCTAAAAAAAATATTTTGGCTCTTCCAATTATTAAGCACTCCTATATACATCTTCCAGAATAGGGAACTCAAAAGGGTTGTGGGAGTGAAAAATGGTGAAGAAGTGTTCTCTTGTCACTTCTTTTTGTAAAGTAAGATACTAAGCCAGGAAAAGACACAGGGTTGATTTTGAATGTGTCTTTGTGAATGGGAAAGAAGCCAGTGTGAAAAGAATCCACTCTACGATTCCACTTAGGAGATATTTTAAATATGAGCAATACCATAGACACAAAAAACAGACCAGCAGTTGCCAGGATTGCAAGTTGAGAGGGGACAATGATTGAATAGTTGAAGTGCAGAGGATTTTTCACTGCCTTAAACCTATTTATATGACTGCATAATACTGAGTAAATGACAGTATGCTTTGGAAGAACTGGTGGGACTCTAGGCATGAATAGCAAATCTCAGTGGAAGAGCTGAGGATTTGAGGGGACCAACTTGACCGAATATATGCTGGCTCTTTTACAGTATGGACAATGCAAGACAGAGTTCTGTAGCAGAGTCCAACTTATTATGATGTATGTAATCATGTCATGTAAATCGTAGAAAATATACCAACTTAATAAGTACAGAAATGGGTGAAGTGTTTAAGACTCCTGCCAAATAAACTGGACACCATCTACTTAATAAATTTTTTTTTAATGGAAGTGTAGTTAACAACTCTGAAACTCCAATATGTACATTGGGACTAACCAACTAAGTAAATAGATATCACTTGATGCTGCCCAGATTTCTCACTGTTGGAACAAAAGGATGCACAGAAGCAAAGCAGATGGCCAGGATGGCTTGTGGCAATGGATTAGATGAGACACAGTGACCATATATAATTAGTTAGAGGAGATGCTGAGGTTAGATAAAGAAACATTTCTACGGTTGTATACGTACCTGGGCACATTTACACACATACCTTTTCTCTTTCTATGTGCTGAGAAAGACTGCAAAACAAAATGAAACAAACAAACCTGTCATTATTAAGTGTGGTTCTCTAATCAAGGCCAGTAAGTTACAAGGCTTTCCAGTGTGACCAAGCACAGTGTCTCCCTTGGGTGCCCCACATGCTGCTTCTATTACTACGTTCCAAGTTTTGCTGGATTTGAGTCAGTCCTCACAGGTACGATCTTCTGAATCCCCTGATGCATTCTGGAGTGGGGCTCATGTCCCATGCCTGAGGTTCCCTCTTCTTGGGTCTCTCCTCTCCAGGGCGTGACCTCATACCCTGCAGCTGTCATGGCTTCCCAGGTGCCCAGCCCCAGGGCCGAGAGCTGCCTTTCTTCTCACTGCACCACAGAACCTTCTCGAGGCGTTGTGGGGTAAGCTTACGACTCGTCTATGTCTCTCCGGGATCTCATCACTTGGTACTGTCTCCTCACGAGTTTCATATCCATCATTTCCTGTTTTTATTGATTTAGTTATGCAATGCTGTGCTTAAGAAGAAAAACAATACTTTAAGTTGGATTGGATTGTTCAGAATCACTTAATGTTCCAATAATTTTTAATAATAAGCACAATACTTTGGATTGATTTAATTTATTCATAGGTTATGAGGCACGGGATTCAGAACAGAGTCTCAGTTCAATATGAAATAAAAGTCATTCTCTCCCACAGATGGGCTTTTTTCTGCATTTCACCTATCCACTGGTGTTAGCCGGGTTCCCCGACACATGAGAGCAGGTTAAGCAACTTCTTCGCCCCTGTGAAACCTATGAAAGAATTCTGTCGCGTGAAAGAATAATAATAAAGAAGCAAAACGTCCATGACTCTGTGATTTGAAAACTTCCTGTCATAAGTGGATCAAGACCGAACTTAGGCAGCTTTTGTAGGTAAACACCATGTCACACTGATGCCTTCACTTAGTTATTTTGAGTGGTAATTTAATTCAACAAGCCTTAATTGGTTCCACCGGAATCAGTAAAAGCAAAAGATAGCTCTGCTCCATGCCCGTTATAAATAGGACTTTATTTCTTCTTCATAATCTGCACTTTGGCTTCTGGAGTTCGTGTGTATCATGTTCCCCAAAGTGAGGTTTGAAGCACATTTATGAATTCTATCTCGCTTCTACCAGGTCTTGTTCTTTCAATTTCAGATAGAAGTTAAACTTTTCTGGAAAGAGTTCATCAAATCCTTCTTTCCTTGTCCCTTTCTTTCCCCTGGGGACTTTGGGAAATGAGTTGCACAAGGTCCCAGGCAAGAGCTGAGCTCGGCCCCACCTCTAGTATCCAGCCCTCATCACTGGCCATTTCTGACAGCTCAGGGGCCTTCATCCTGAGGCTCTCCTCAGGGGTTTTCCGAAAAGGAGCGATCGTGGATGTTTGATGAATTCTTATTACTGCGGCTTCCCTCCCTGCTGAATGTGTTGCACAGGCATGCAGTCAACGGGAAAATGTATAAATGTACTTAAATGATCCCGCCATTGTGAAAATTGCAGCAGAAGATAAGCAATTATGTGGAGGAGTACATGAGGCAATCCCGTTTCACTTCGTTTCAGAGCCTTAGCTTTATTCTGCGTGTTGAGCTCAATTTCCATATTAGTTGGAAGACATTGATCATTACCAGCCTAAGTAAATATTTGTTTTGATTGTCTCGGCAGGCAGTCTCCACACTCACATTTTAACTCCTTGTGCAGCCAGAAGGAAACCACTGATACTTCGGCTGGTCTCTGCCATTATGAAATGTATCCAAGCAGGTGTGGAATAATAGTAACATGTGAGGAAGGACCTTACAAACACTAATGGGCATTGCCGAAGTCATGTAGTAGGTCTATTTAGTATTGCTCCCCAAAAGATCCTTAGAGATATACTCATTAAACCCATCCGGGGTGAGTCAACTAAAAGCCAGAGGATACAACCCATGTGAACAGTAAAAATCTCAACAGTAAATTGAACTTAAAAATCTGATGTCCTCAGATCAGTTATGATCCAACCGTGAACCATGTGTTATTAATTTGTTAGCCTGTCCCGTATTTGTCTGGCTTTTTTCTTTCTCTCTGTCTCTCTGTCTCAGGGTTTGCCTCCCGCTGTTAGTTCTTCCCTCTCACGCTTCTTCCTTTCAGTGAACAAAAGGAAAGCTAGAGTTAACCCCGAACATCTGACACTCTAATCAAATACTCAGACTTGCTTCAATTGAATCCTCAGCTTCAATTCCGCCCCCATACATCTCCCTAGTCCCAGAAGAGCTACTCAGTTCCCAAACTCACCACAAGGCTGCCTATTTCCCAAAGTGGGCAATCATGGCGCTGTAGCCGTCTGTACATTAAGGATTTTTGACTTTTTCTGAACTTCACTTCTTGTCTTTACAACATCCCATCTTTATTGTTCTACCTCAAAAAGCTTCTGCTAAATGCTCCAATAAGACTCCAATCATGAATAATCTCCCTAACTGTGGTATTGTGTTAGATTGGGACTTCTAGTAAAAATTTGAGCTTCTACAAGGCAGACAGAGGATCTTTTCATCTAGTTTTTATTCATTGGTATCTGATCTATTAATCAAGCATCTGTTGGACTGAAGAGGTAGAGTTCTCACTCGTGAACTTACACACATGCAAGTTTAAAATCTTTCTTGCCCTCAGGATGACTATAAAATTACAAAATAAGTAGAGCTATTTATAATGAAAACAGCATATAAATCAATCACTTAACAGACACACACAGTTAGGTAGATAGTAATAAAAATGTACTCTTGTTATGGATTGAAAAACCCAGGTTTACACAAGATATTTTCTGCTCCCACAGCTAGTACTTAATGAGCAACGAAGACTAGGTAGGGTGAATCACTGTATAATGTATATTCAAATGCTTGTTAATTGTTACACACAATTACCTGTGCATGACCTTATTTTTTGTTAAACCTTTACAGCAGAAATATAAGAACCAATTTATTTTGCTTTGTTATTCTGAACAACTATGACACATTTACAAATCAAGACCAGAAAATGAGGTATGTATCTTGCTAAAGGCCATTTCTAAAGAAGTAGTGAAGGAAGCATGATTTCAATTGTAAGTTGAGATGAAGGCTTCTGACATATAATATCCACAGTGGGACACATATTATTATCCACAGCATTATAATAAATAGAAAAGTGAATATAATACAGACCTTATTCTTAGAGTGCATGGCGCAGTACATTTGTGTCTTGTCAAAAGTCTTATACGTAGGATGAGTCTGTGTGTATGTGCCTGATTATCTGCAGTGGTAATCACTTTTTTTTTAATTGGAACGTTGATCCCTTCAGTTTGTTCACATTGGAAAAATAGCAAACAGTTACCTCGGTTTTTGCAAATGGTTTCCTTTATTCACTTTTTTCGTCTTTGCTATTTCCGGATGGTTTGGTGATTCCTGTCGGAGTCACTGTCCACTGATGAAACAGAATTCTCTTGGTGATCACTGTTCCTTGAGTGATTATTCCTAGCGGCCATCCAAACAATTCCACCCTGTGTCACATTTTGCCTAAATTGATACTAAAACTGTTTAGCATGAGCTAATTAAAATTTGGACGTCCTTCATGAACACGCCACACGACCGGTGGCAAGGAGCTCCATCATCATTACGGAGAACATTACTTTGGGAGATGTGACTTATAAAGCACTCCAGAGCTGTTTTTATGTTTTCACAAACATGTCGTCTCAGACATTCCTTCTGGTGAAAAAGGGATTTTAATAATGTTCAAGTAACAGGATTTTTGTGCTCAATCCTGCATTTCTCTCTAATGCTTTACTTCTTTCTCCTTCATCTTTTTCTTTCCTATATTCTTCTGCTCACAGGTAAGGGGAGTGGTAGGAAATCCGAAACATTTCCTGAGAATAAAATGGCAACATCTGTCAACTCAAAGGCATGCTGTCTGCAGGATAATGCACAACTTTTGATTTGATTTCAAATTATTAATTTCTCCTTTTTAAGGTGATACCACAAGTTACTTAAACTATCATTGGCTGCTGCTTGTGGTTGGAAATATTGTCTGAAAAGAGAGTTATAGCGCTTATGCTAAAAGTCTCTCTTCAGACAGTTATAATTGTCCATCCTGCATTCTCTGTGCAAGTACAGAATTGGATGAAAGAGACCTTTGGCTTTAAGTGTTCTGTAATGTGTACTCTCTGAATTCGTGAATTGACTTTTCACAAGGCAAGTGAATGGTGCACTTTAAATGGGAATAATACAACATGGAAATAAAAGGTAAACAACAGTCTCAAAAATTTAGCTTTATCTTAGTAATATTCAAACATGGAAAAAAGATCAATGCCAATTCTTAAGAATGATAGGAAGAATCTCTGAGGTGAGGCATGTAAAGGGTTTAGCCCAGTCTTTGGAACTTAATGTTAGACACTTAAAGGAGAAAATGCAAACATGTTAGAACAAGTAGATGACGTTCCCTGTAGTCTGTGGCTTTTGCTAAGATGTCACCTACTAAAGCCAAGGACACAGTAAGTTAGACTTTATTCGTGCTTCTTGTTATTGATGTGGAAATGCAAATGTCTGAGGAAATCTCTTCTACATTTTTGAAATTCCTTGGGAATAATAATACTGGCTTGCCTCTTACCCCCAAAGCCTTAATCTCTTTCCCCAAAGCACCAGTGCCTAGATAATATATGAGAATGTGTAAATATGTCCATCAAGCGTATGAGTAGTAACTGGACTTGTTCACATCGACTGTAGGTGATTGAAAAGAAAATTAGTTAGTTGCATGGGCCAGGACATGTTCCAGTTTGCTTTGTGAAAAGACTTACAGCATGTCAGTGTGACCTGGTTGTTTGATTTTTGATATGCCTATTTAAGCTCATTTTCACTATTAAACAACACAAGTGCAACTCTACTTAAGTAGTTTTGTAACTATATTTTCATTGGTGTGCCACATAAGCATTGCTGTGCATAGTTTAGTTTTCTGTTGTAGTCTCTGCCTTACCAATGTTTACCTGCTTTTACTCACAGGTTCTTATCAATTGGTAGAGGATTAAGCATCACCCTTGCTAAAAGGGAATACATGTAAATAGAACCTGGTTTAAGGAGATGCATAGGAAGCACAGTCAAGACAGAACGTAGAATTGTAGCCCATGGGGTTCTATGCATATGTCTGCTAACTACAGAGAAATGAGAAAGAGTGTCCATAAATCCATGTACAGATTTCAGACCTTTGCAGGCACTGCATGTTCTGGATATCATGTGTCAGTTTTGATGTATCCTCCACAGATCTGTCCCTTGTGGCACACAGCTACTGCTTTACAGGGGTGTCTTAGTGCTGCTACAGTGCCGTTGTTTAAAATGCCTTGTGCCACCCCCAAGCATTCATGTGCTAGAAACTTAGTTCCTTGTACAGCAATGTGGAGTCGTGGTTAAAAAAAAAAAAGTGAGGACTCACTGCAAAGTAATTAGGTCTTTGGGGGGTGATGCTCTCAGAAAACATTAATGTTGGGCATCTTGCAATTAATTACTTTTTGCAAGAGCAAGTTGACGTAAAGAGCCAGACTGTCTCTGGCTTTTCATCTGGTCATTTCATCTCTATGGCCACACTCTTAGCATTTTTAATGCCATCCCTCATGAGTCCCTCTCCAGAGCTCTCTACAATCTGGGGCTTTGATATTTTAAAACTGTGAGCTAAATGAACCTTATTTCAGTATAAAATTTCCAGAACCAAGCAATTTGTTGCAGCAACAGAAAATGGACTTATCCACTCATTTGTTTCTAGCCTCTGGATACAAACAGAAAGCAATACTATTTTTTCTGAGGGGAAGGAAATAAAGACAAGAGATGTCCAAAGTTCAAAAGCTGTAAGAGTCTGAAAGCTTAGACTGGGAAAGACTGGGAAATTCAGAACAATGGTCATTCACAGGCAAGAAGACTTCAAAGAACACTGCAAGTTGCAGGCATCAGCACCAGCTTCACAGTTTTACATGACATGAGGGAGGATCCTGATGGAATTTAGCTGTGTCACTCACTTCAAATCTTGGTGATGAGGGAGCATACTAACTCACTTTATAGCTGAGAGGTAACTCTCATTGCCATGAGCTAAAAAGAAGGATGATTTTTCTCCTTTTTCAGATTCCAAATTAGGTAGTGTATAATGCATCTCTGCAGTGTGTACAGCTTAGGGATGTATCTAAAAAAGAAGGGGATAGATTAGATACTGAGCCATTTAAACAAGTAAAAATATCTACTCCCACTGCCTGTTATGTCATTCGGTTCCAACTTTCTCCCCAATGCATCTCGAATTCTGCACTTAAACTGATCTATATAAATGTGAACAAGATGTCAGCTCTTTCCATTTCTCTCTGAATTGTCCCCCATTGGGGTACAAACCCTTTAGAATGGTTTGCAAAATCTTTTCCCACATGATTCTGATAATTGACTCCTAGCTAATCTCCCACCATGCCAGTTCTGAGGGACATTTTCTAATTTTAATTGAAAATTTCACCTCATCTGCAATATGCTTTTGTTACTTTATACCCTCTGTACTCTGCTCATATTGCTGTTTTTCTGATTAACAGAATTTAAAACTCCTCTTTATTTAAGACCCAGCTCAGAGATATCTCTAGGATAAATATATTTTTTGACTCATAGAGATAGAAACTGGCATTGTAGCTACAATAACCTGAAACCAATAAACAGTGGGAAATAATTAACATGGGGAACAACCTCACTAGATTTTAGTAAAGGTGAAGACTATGTACTTATATTTTATTCCAATTTATAAGATGCAGTAGCTGGAATAGGGAGATTCTGAGGCAAAAACTATTACATGAGGATGTTATAGAAGTAAGTAACTTAACATTATTTTTCAATTTGGCAAAAATCAGTTAATGAATTGGGGAACAGTGAGGCAGAAAAATAATTTAGCCAACAGTCTACCTAACAGATATAACAGCAAGGAAGATGAAAATGAAAAGATGGTGCACAGAGATTGGCTTTGAAGAAAACTGAAAGATAGAGATTGCATTGAATATTCACAGTATTCACATTAAAATCACTTAAATCAACCTGCAAAAATGTGGCTTGGGTTGGAGCTTTTAACTTCAACTTTCCACCTCTATCTTAGGTCGATCATTCAGGTGACATATATATGTCAGGAAAAAGGAGGATGTGGTGAAAGCACAAATACCTTATTCTGACAACTTACCCCAACCTTCAACCACAACAGGAATAGGTTTAAGGACCTATCGATGATTCAGATTGACAAAGTATTCACTGAGGACTCTTATTTCTAAATAGTTCTAAATTGGAAGTTTCTGGCATGAAGATTCATCCTGGAGATAATTGCAGTAAAGAAGAGTTATACCTTGGAAGATAAGATCCTCTCATCAGCATGGTGATTGACAGCAAATTATAGTGGTGTGGATGATACATCTATAATTATATTACAAATATTTATCTACTGGAAATCCTCCCTGAATCACTTTCATATGATATGACTTATCTTTACTTCCTTTTCTTTGCTGAGATAAATTGAAACTGACATCAAATTTAGAGTCTGAATAAAGGGAAAAAATCAAAAAGCCAATTTGATTAAAATTTGAAACATAAATACTTTCCAGAGCAGGGGGCAATTTTTCTTCTTGGTTTTATGAAGTTGCTTTCTAAGAAAAATTAGTAATCCAAGTAAAAGGTAACCTTGCTCATATCTGCACATACTGAAAGATAACTTCTTAAGAGTTTTCAGTTGAATATTTAGCTTTCTAAATATCTGTTGGCCACTTTGACAATTTAATGTGCCTTTTAAGTTTCCACTGCCATGTACCAACCACTAGGTAAGTTAGTAAGGATTTAATTATATATTGAAATTAATTTCCAAGTTGCTTAAATAGTTGAAACAGTCTATAAAATTGTATCAAATAACCTCTTAAAATAATCTCTCATTTTCATTTTATTTTATGAAAAATTAAAACAAATTTAAATAAACAAATGAGAGAATAACAGCAACTATGACACTGCACATTATTATCTTCAGATTAGTTACTCTGTACCAGATATGTCAAAAATGTTCTTGCAAAAAAGAAACAAACATGTCTAAGATACTTTTTTCGTTTCTTAGACAAAATATCCAGCATTCACAGTTAAAGAAACGCTTATTAGGGCTCACAGTTTGTAGAGGTTTCAGTGCATAGTTCCCCAGTTCATTCCAAGGCAGAATGGTATGGTAGTGGAGCACAGCAGAGGAGAAACAGTTCATGGTGGGCAGAAAGCAGGAAAGCAGCAAAACAGTGAGCTAACAAGGAAACACCAACAGTATCAGTCTACCTCTGCCTTCTATCCTTTCCAGGTTATACACCCTTTGGATGGCTCTACTCGTACTCAGGTAGGTCTCCCCCTTATCCACCCTCAGAACTATGCCAAACTAATGTTTGAACTAATTTAATAATCACATACCTTTAATATCATCATCATACACTTATCCCAGCATACCACACCTTCTATCCAGCCACTTCAAAAAGCCCCATCTATGACTACATGCAGCTTTGGGGAGACATATAGATACAAGACATATCAAAATAGATCATAACAAAAATCTATTTTCAATGAACTAAGATAAAGTATTAGTGCAAATCTAAACAAATTTCTTTTACATCTAACTGGGTCACTTTAGACAAAGCCTTAAACATCTTTTATCTAGATTATTGCTATCATCTTATGAATGGCCTTTGTTCCTCCAGTTGACATATTTTATTACAGTTTGATTCAGTTGTGAACATTTTGGCAAAAATTACCTATTTTTACAGGGTCATATGGCTTTTTCATTGCCTCCTAATGAAATTCAAGCTTTCCACATGAACTCTGTGAAATATGTAAGGAAACCCCACTATGTGTCAATTATACAGTTACTAATACAAGATCACTATTTTCCACACCAGCATGAAGGGAAAATATGCACAATTTACACTGATCACCTCATACAGATGTCTAAAATAATGTCATGTTCTGGTGACAATTATTATGCTACATTTGAAAGTGTGATAATTGAGAAACAAAAGAGTTACTCTAAATTCTACTGTTATATACTAGCATTACCGTTATTTTAATGCATGCTGCAGTGTCACTAAATATTGGTACCATTTTTTTAAAATTTGGAAAATGCCCAATCAGGGACCAAAGAAAAATGGTTGCTTTGTTGTTGTTATTGTTGTTATTTAGGACTATTTGAGAGAAAAACTCTGTTGTATTTGTCTTGTATTTGACAGAAAGCTGAACAAATATGAAATACTAACATGTATTTCAGTGTATAGATGAGAGGCATTTATGGTCTTTTAAATATGCCAGGAAAGTGACAAGAATGAAGATGCTAATAATAAGTAACAGGCACGATGTTTACAGGTCAGCACGTAAACGATAGCAAAATAACTTCCTCAGCAGTTTTGCTTTGTAATTGTCATTTCTTTGGAGAAATCATTTCTAGTGCAGACAGATCACAACAGTGACCTGGTAGTTTGGATTTGCACTCTAACTGC
This sequence comes from Thryonomys swinderianus, assembly GCA_004025085.1. NCBI lineage: Eukaryota > Metazoa > Chordata > Mammalia > Rodentia > Thryonomyidae > Thryonomys > Thryonomys swinderianus. The sequence continues at coordinate 72,294 of PVIC010002584.1, forward strand.
GAGGATCTTTTCATATATATGCTTTTTAAAAGCACAATATCCTATCCAAGAGCAAAGGTCATGCAGTTCTCAAAATCTTCAGCAAGGAGCCAGGACACTTCAGCTGACACGACCCCTCTAACTCATTGCGCTTGTTGGTGACAAGTGTTAACACAGGTTTAGTGATTACCTCATGAGATTAAGTCTCTTTAAATTAGAAATGAATAGGATTCCTTCAGCAATGGTATTCAGAGCTCTGCAGTGGGAGGAAGATGAACTACAGAGGGAACTCATTTTGGCTCTTACGAATTTTCAGTTTGCCTTAATGCCATCTTTAAGATCTCTTTGCAGTTTTCTTTATGTTACTTTGTGTAAGAGAAAGCATTTCTTTTCGAATGTAAATCTAACAAAAAATCCCACCATTGAAGTCACTTATCAGTCCTTGCCTGCTTTCTGGAAATGGGAAGATTTTCTGAGTCTCTGGAAGGGAAGAAGACCCTGGTTTTTGCCGCTAACTTGAAAATGAGGACTTTTTAAAAAGCATGACAATAAATATTTAATACATATGCAGTGACTTTTTTTTTTTTTTGAGACAGGGTCTTGCTTTGTAGCCACCATGCCAGAAATTGTGGTGTGTGGTACTGACTGCTGGTGGGTGAAAGTCACCACATCCAGTACTGTTGTATGTGGTTACTGGGAATCAAACCAGGGACCTTGCGCTTGCTAGGCAGGTGCCAGAACCACTGAGCTAAATCTCCAGCCCCTTTGATTTTTCGCTTTAAGTTATAATTTTCAGTTATGTCTTCTGTTCTTTTGGTGGTACCTCACTAACTCCAATATTCATCATCATCATCTGCAGTGTCTATTATCATAGATTTTGAATAGACTCTTCCTTTTGGTTTTGGTATATGCCAGTGATTTCTGGGTATCTCCATGAGAGTAAAGGTTTGAAATGCAAATCAAACAACCTAGTCTTCTAATGAAATCCTATAGGAATTTCTGCATCAGATACAGGTTATATTTCAACGGATGGCTATGTCCTTTGACCCTGGGCCAAGTCTTTAATTACCTCTCTGAACATTATCTCTCATTCTACGGAGATTGTGCATATTCTACCACTTTTTTGGACACAGAAATTTCTCTCATATTTTTTTTCTTTTACTGCTGGTTCATATTTTTGGTTACAATATAAAAGAAATTAAGTAAACCATTTTAAAGAAGCAGACAGTCATGTGAGAGAAATATTGAAGATTCTAACAGAATTGATGTTTCAATAATCAAACCATACAAAGCACATAGTAGTACTCAGTCCAGAGAGGAAAGTCCTGCCAGGTCCCTCTGGCATGGATCTGGGCCTCCCACTGTCTGCTGGCATCTTACTCTCTCTCTCTGAGCCCTGGCTTCTCTCATGTGTCATGTTAGGATGCTGAGCTGCCAATGCATCCAGAACCTCACAGGCTTTAGCTTCTGTTGCTAGAAATAGTCACTGTTTTTCACAGGTTTATCTATAAAAACATGAGAATAGTCCTCACCTGGATAATTTCTCATTAGCAGATTAACTAAGTGAAAAACGGAGGGTCAGGTCTTAGAAGAATCTGAAATCCTTCAGTTGAAGTGCAAGGACAGTTTAAGTACAAGAGGGTAAAACAAATGAGAGAGAGAGAGAGAGAGAGAGAGAGAGAGAGAGAGAGAGAGAGAGAGAGAGAAGAATTTAAGCTCTAAGATAATAAATTCTACTTGTCCAGAACCTCACTAAATAGTCCTTATGATGTGAAGCTTTTACACCTTATCTATTTTCACAATAGATGATTAGACATCTTTTCTATAGTTCCATATTTATTCTCTTACTGCATGGTAATTTCTGTTTTCAACCCAGGTTCAATTTTCAAATTCTTTCCCAAGGAATGAGCTTTTTGAAATGGAGAGAGAAAGAGAAACTGAGTTACAATAATTTTCAAACTCTGAAATATATACTTATCGATCTAAAGCTTTAAAATATTATAAAAATGAGTACATGCCTATCTAGATAAAGAGGAAATATGGATGATATAGATATAGGTATAATCTTTGATGATCATATATGATGTCTGGTATGGAAAGAGGATGACCCAAATGTATGGCAACCTGGTAGGAGAAATTTAATTAGTGTGTTTATTACAAGGGGTTTACATACATATAGCTTGGTAGCTACACTTTGATATTTGCCTTACCTTGTTCTACCTGGAATCATAATTTGAATGTTGTGTACTATTAAAATATTTTATGAGGCCAGGCGTGGTGGCTCACGCCTGTCATCCCAGCACTTGGGAGGCAGAGACAGGAGGATTGCTGAGTTCGAGGCTTGCCTGGGCTACGTAGTAAGCTAAGAGCCAGCCTGAACTACAAAGCAAGACCCTGTCTCAAAAAAAAAATTATGAGCTAAATATAATGGTACATGCCTGTAATGTCAACACTCCATGAAGCTGCAACAGATTTCTGAATGTGAGCTCATCTCAGTAAACGCAGAGACTGAACGAGATGCTGTCTCAAAAAAGCACATGCAATATAGGTATACAGATATAATTCAGTGAAAAAGCCTTGAATTCCATTCCTAATGCACTTATGCAAACACACATACATATGTGTGTGTGTTTATTTGTTATAGCCACATACTATCAGACATATAATCTTACAGATTCCCTTATTGCCAAAATATATTCATAATTTAAAACATTTAAACTTATTGGATCAAGGAGTTCCACTATGTAACAATAAATTTATAGATCTAGAATTAAAGGGTCAAGTTAGGTGTACATTTTACCTTAATTCATGCGAATAAACATCTTCTAATACCAATGTTACAATTTCATATTGTTATTTTCAGCCAACATATGACAGCATGAAAGTGAGTATCCTGTTTTTTTGTTTTGTATGATGAAGTTACATAGTTTTATTACAAGCTTATGCAGTTGCACATGTGTTTGTGATGCTCACGCTACTTCTATAGTGTGTGTGTCAATTATATTTCTAATAGTATTTCATCAGACTGTTTTCACAAATCATTGATGCAAGTATTGAAAACCTTTTTTCCTGGAATTTTTGCTTTATCAATTGAGTAATAGCTTAGTGGTCATCTAGTTATCTTTCAGTCAACATTTTCATAGAAAGGTCTCATCATTCTTAAAAATTTGAAAGATCTAACATAACACATGTTCTACTTCAAAAGAAAAATGCCAAATTTATTCTTCCTGAAATCTTTTTATATATTTGAATGATGAGAGAGTAATACAATGTTTGCATTTGGCCCAGAGATTTTTTCTTTTAAGAACTGGAAGGAACATGTAATCTAAATTCTTTCTCTGCTTCCTGGTCACTATGAAGCAAGCAGTTTTCCTCCCTCAGGCCCTTACACCATGTCACACCTGTCTTGAACTCAGTGAACCATAGACTGAATTCTCTAACAAACCATGAGCAGAATGAAACATCTTATCTTGTAATTGAGGGTGTTTGGTATTTTGTTGAGCAGTGAGTTATCTGGCTAACACAGAAATTAATCACAGAAAAGTAGGACCTTTATTGTAAATGTATCTGACCATGGGATTTATTAGCATTTGAACTTGGAGAAGTTGGAAAAATTTGGAGACTGGGGTTTGAAGTGCAACGGTACAGTAGCAGAGCCCGATAGATGATTCTGGTCAGAATTTAGAAGAGCACAACGCTCATAAGAATGGAAACAGAAAAGGCCAGGCTCAGGAAGTTTCAGCTGCAAGCAAGAAATCCATCAGCAAAGGGCCAGAGATTTATCTCAGTGGTTCCAA
>PVIC010002585.1:0-60356 GCA_004025085.1 Thryonomys swinderianus
TCTGTTTGTCTATTTTCTTGCTGAATGTGTGCTGTTTAAGGAGACAAGATATATAAGAATATAAATCTTATTTATCTCATTTGAAATTGTTTGTGGTTTGAAAGAAATTAAACAATATGTTCTATATTTAGCTTTTGACCCAGATTTAATAGTCATGAAATGAAGGTCCCAGTGGATAAGTGGAATCATAAGTTGCATACATTTTAAGGACAGTTACATGCTATATATTTTTCTTATTGTGGAGATACTAAATTGACTTAATATATGTTTTTAAAGTTATGAATATTTGCATATGGAGAGTTGAAAATGTTTCATATGAAGTCTTAACTATTACTCTTCCCAATGTACAATTGGGAGCAGGACAATATGATTAGAAACCAGAAGCACATATTTTAGAAGATCTTGCACTTTGAGATAATCATTTTTCTCAGGTTGCATGTATTATATTGGAATTATAAGTGTGTCTAAATTCAAATATAAATCCTTAACACAGGGACTAGTCTCCTCATTATATCTTGTATAAGATCGTGCCTTGTTGATATGCAATTAACTAATAATAATGATGATAAAAATAATGTAGCAATATTCAGTGTCCATTTGGTTACACATTCTGCATATACAGTAATTGTAAAAAGCATATCATTTCTTAGATTATGTGTTGTGCTAAGATAAAATGTGTCATAATCACAAAATTAGAGTTAATGGCAGGAAGGGGACCTCTTCACTCAGCCCCTCCGAACCCCTTTCTACACTTCTTAAATGTGCCTCATTATGAATTCATTTTAAGCTTCATTGAGTCCCAGAAATTAATTTGACATAAATTTCATTGTAAGGCTCTGGGAACTTTAATTTCAAAGGTAATGTTAGAATAAGATTGTTTTCCTGTTTGATACGTGTACTTTAGACAGAGGTTGAAGTACGGGGTGTAGATACCAGCAACAAACATTTTTCTGAAGTGACTCTGATTCCATAAATGTTGCATTTGCATGTATTTGTCACCTTTTGTTCTGGTCACCTCCCCGGAGAGGGCCTCGTGGGCCCTGTCCCACCGCAGCAGCCCCGAGCGCTGTGGCGCGGGAAGGTCACGGCCCGCGGGACAGGAGCAGAGCTGCTAACTCCCCTCTCGGTGCTCGCCTTGGTCTTACTACCTGACATTTGTGTGTTGTTTACTTCACGTGTGAGAGTGGGTTTTCTCCCTTGCCGCCCCTCCCCTTCCCAATCCTTTCCAATTGGGAGTTTTTATCTTTGACTCTGTTGTATTCTGGACTGTTAGCTTTTCAACTCCTTTTCTTTTCTGTTTGCTAGACTCTTGGAGACATCTTCTTTCCACCTATGTCTTTGTGATCATTCTTTATACCTTTTTACCTGTTTCTGAGAATTTTGATCCTATTCTTCCTTGCTAGTTTCCTTTCTTTCCATATATCTTCTTTGCTCTTCTATGCACTTGTTGTATTTTTTTCTGATGTAATGATTCATAACCAATATTTCCAGTTACCTTTCTTTTTTTTTTTTTTTTGAGACAGGGTCTCGCTTTGTAGTTCAGGCTGACTCTGAGCTCACTACGTAGTCCAGGCAAGCCTCGAACTCAGCAATCCTCCTGTCTCTGCCTCCCAAGTGCTGGGATGACAGGCGTGAGCCACCACACCCAACATTGTGGTATGTGGTATTGATTGCTGGTGGGCATGAGTCTCCATGCCCAGCATTGTATGTGGTCACTGGGAATCAAACTCAGGACCTTGCGCTTGCGAGGCAGGCACCGGAACCACTGAGCTAACCCTCCGGCCCCCCTCCAGTTACCTTTCTTGATGTCTAATTGTTCTTGTTTCTCTCTTCCAATATCTTCCCATGGTTCTTGGAAGGTAACTTATTAGGCTTGTTTTAAATTCTTATTTGCTTGTTCCACTATTACTTATGTTTTGTTACTTCTTCTGTAGGCTTTTGAAAAAAAAGGGCTGTTATTTACTGTCTTTTTCCCCATAGTCCTAGGATGTTTGAGATGTCTTGTAATTTTACCCTGTGAACTCATCTTTTGTGCATTTTTAAAAATTGAATTCTTTATTGGTACATTTTATATAAAGGTCACAATCACACTCAACATAAGGGAATTTGTACCAGTATATGACATGAGTTAATTCTCATTTTTACCCATATCCCTACCCACCCCACAACCTCCCACCCCCTATTTACATGTGCTGTCTTTTTTTTTGCTTTTTGAGACAGGGTCTCGCTTTGTAGTTCAGGCTGGCCCTGAGCTCACTACGTAGCCCAGGCAAGCCGGGAACTCAGCAATCCTCCTGTCTCTGCCTCCCGAGTGCTGGGATTGCAGGCGTGAGCCACCACGCCCGGCACTGTGGTATGCGGTGTTGATTGTTGGTGGGCGTGTCTCCACGCCCAGCACTATATGTGGTTACCGGGGATTGAACTCAGGTCCTTGAGCTTGCGAGGCAGGCGCCGGAACCACTGAGCTAACCCTCCGGCCCTGTGCTGTCTTTTTCTTTTCAAGTCATATTTATTCTTTCCCCTCGTTACTTTCCCCTACCACATTCCCTTTGAATATTTCCTATTTTTTTTTGCTCTTGAAATTTAGAAATTGCACTAGACAGCGATACGGGAAGTGCAGAAAGGTAGGACTCCTCCAGAAGAATGTGGGGAAAAGGGTCCATGGCTGAGGGGCTCCAGCAGGGCGCTCTGACCCTGGTGCTAGGGACCCCGGCATCTCCAAGGACGGCCGCGCTGGGATGGGTTTACCTGCTGCGTGTCACAGGTAGAGGAGAAGACAGGGCTCCAGGACACTCACTGTTGCTCGGCTCTGCTCCTCCCTGGCCTGTGTTGCCTGTGGGCAGCATTCGTGTCCCTCTCTTACCTGCAGGATGCCTCAGGCCAAGTCCAGGGGCCATCTTCGCCCACGCGGACTATCTCCGGGAATATACTCCTTGTCTTCAGATAAAATCTCGCGCTTTGTGCTAGTTGAGATGGCTCCTGCTTGGCACACTAGACACGGCTGGTGTGCAGGGTACACAAGCGGTGTGTAAGAAGTCTGCGGGAACAGTGGAGAGGGAGTGGTTGGCAGGAGCAGGGCAGGGGCTTGGGCTGCCATTGCCTAGTCAGCCCAACATCCCCTGCAGTGACTGTGTTTGTCCTCAATGGCATTATCCCGTCACCTCGGCTGTGGATGGTGATTTGTGGCACTTGGTAGTTTTGTTAAGTGTCGGCGGGCGGGCTGCTATTTTGGATCCGTCTCGTTTTCTTTGCACTTGGGATGAGCCCACAGGATGCTGAACAGGCTGGCACCTCCTGGGGAGGGGGTGCGAGGTTCTATGAAGGGCAGAGATGGGGTGCCACATTCACAGGGAAGGGGAGCTCAGGTGCCTTCCAAGTAGCAGTTTGTCCAGATTTGAGGGTCTGAAGTACGAACCTAAAAGTTTAGATTTTTATTTGCAAAAATTTAAATACACGGGCCGGAGGGTTAGCTCAGTGGTTCCAGTGCCTGCCTCGCAAGCGCAAGGTCCTGAGTTCGATCCCCGGTAACCACATAGAATGCTGGGCGTGGAGACTCACACCCACCAACAATCAACACTGCATACCACAATGCCGGACGTGGTGGCTCACGCCTGTCATCCCAGCACTCGGGAGGCAGAGACAGGAGGATTGCTGAGTTCGCGGAGGCTTGCCTGGGCACCATAGTGAGCTCAGGCCCAGCCTGAACTACAAAGCGAGACCCTGTCTCAAAAAGCAAAAAAAAAAAAAAAAATTTAAATACACATATACAAATATGAAGAAAAGAACGTAGAGAATAATATCTGCAGCCTAATTTTGTTTCATATTGTCATTTTACTGCAGTGTTTAATTTTACTGTACAGGGTTTCTGGTTTGGGTTCACACTGGAAAGTTTTTCAAGCTGTGACTGTGAAGAAGTCTAGGCGAGGCGTTAGAATGACTGCAGGGCCCTGTGGAAAGGACGCTGTTGCCAAGCAGTCCAGGGCGAAGTGATCCAGGCAGAGCTTGGTGATAACAGGAATGGAGCAGAACCTCGCAGGAGAAGAATGAAAAGCTGCCCGGGGAAGGTGCCCATGAGGGGCTGCTCCCTCCGCAGCAAGCACAGCGGGCAGAGAGTTATAGAGCCGATCACCTGGCCAGCCTGGTTGCTGTTTGGCAGGATACGCAGCATCTGTGAGCTGGGAAGGCATTTGGTCTCCTCTGTGGGGCCCACGCGTGAGGCCAAGTTCAGTGGAACAGTCACAACCAGGCGCAGAGATCTCCCCACCCTTCCTCTGCGCACGGCACACCCGAGGAACAGGAGCACAGCCTCCTGTGTCCACGGGGTGGTGGATTCCCCAGCACTGTGTGCAGAGTAATTCCCACTGAACTGTGAGAAATTTATATTCCTAGAAAATAGTCTGAGTTACATTGTATGAGAAAAACATCAATAAAATGTCAGTTTTAAGAGATGTTAAGATTGTGGAACATTTGTGCTCATTACCAAAATGTATTTCTGGTACTTTTTAGTATGCAAAGAGTCTTTTAAACTTAGTTTAATATCATAAAAGCCCAATAGTCAGTAGAAGAATTTCAATAGTGTGGCAGGAATTAGGGGAAAAGGCAAATTTAAAAGAACAGATTAGAATTTGTATTAAGTTTTGAATTCCACATAACCTGAATGTCTAATTGTAGACAAATTACAGATATGCTCATCAAATATTTTATTGTCATCCCACATAGAAACACCCTGAAAAGAACCAACAGATACTAAAAGAAATGAATAGATGGAAAAAAGAAATCTCTCCTTTAAGTAGGGTGCCCTCCTGCATCTACCATTTTGTGTCATTAAGCACAATTTACCACACTTGGTACAGAAACACGGGGTGTCCTGAAACTGCAGGAGGGAGAGAGGTTAGTGTCATAAAATAATAGCAAGGAGCACAGTCATTAGAGATGGAAAAGAACTGTTAGGTAATTGGGTCCATCCCGCAGGCGTAAGTACCGACTCTCCTGCAGTATATTTGCAGTGTTTTATTTAGCCTCGTTTCAAGGCTCCATAGATGATGGGCTTCTCCCCCTACCCTGCACCTCTGGAAGACCATTAAATAGACAAACAGCTTCTCTCGAGGAAAGGTTTCTGATATCTGGGGCCAAGATGGCACCTAAATTCACCCTATTCATTTTATTAATGCTCTGGGGATCGAACCTGTCCCCTTGTATTGGCTCAGGGTTTCTGTGCAAGAGATTCACTGATGTTAGGATGACATGACTTTTCAAGTTATTACTTACTAATTCACCCTTGTTCAGGTTTCCTTTTTAAACTGACATCAATATGAACTTGGTAAATATTAGTTTTCGGTTCCCAAACTTATTCTCAAATAGAGTGATCATTTCTGGACGTGGCTGAAAGAAAGAGGGGAAGACGAAAGGACTACTTCTCCTGAGGTTGAAGCCGAGTGACTGCATGGCTGGACCAGGCCTCCGGGTCAGCTCTATTCCTGCGCAAGGGGCTTCCTACCGTCTCCAACACAGAGAGTGTATATTTAAAAGTATTTTGATTTTGTTTTGTGGTTTCACATAGCGCTTTTCAGATTTGAATGTATTTTGATTCTTTCTTTTATATCTGGCTTGTGTGTCTTATCCTAGCAATTCATGTCACATGCTGCTCTTTTCTGTTACTAGCATTTTTTTTTTTTCTGGAGCACAAAGCTGCATGGATACTGGGAAGCTTGTGCTGTGCTTTGCAGATTGTGTGTCTCCCAAAGGTCCTGTGTTAAAGGCTTGGTTCCAGGAGGCACAGCTGGGAGATGGTAGGATCTTTGGCAGGGGCACCTAGTGGGAGGCCGTAGGTCCTTTGGGCATGGCCTTAAAAGAGGGGTGTGTGTGTGTGTGTGGGGGGGGACCCTGGCTCCCTCTCTTCCCTTTTTGCTTCCCAGCCATGAGGTGAGTGGTTTTGCTTCTCTGTGTGTCCTCTCTATGGTATACTGCTTTCCCTAACACCTAAACGCAACCCCGAGGTTATGGGCCAGTTCTTCTCTATATGCTGACTCTCTCTATGGAGCCCAGATGTTGGTTGACAGCACCTGCTTTCCTTAGGATGAGAGATCTGGCCCTGCCTGTGCTGAGACTCCACCCAGAGAAACACTTCTTGGTTTCCACTTTTCCCAGCAATTACTTTACACAGTCTTGAGTATTAAAAGGACTCAGTCAGTATTTGCCTTGTGGGTAAGAGGAGAAGTGATGGGTGTTACGTTTTGATGGTTGATACTCGGGTAGACTCAAGGTTACCTGGTGAGGCCAAGGCTCCCCAATGGCTCTTGCCCTCGGATGAGAACGCAGTCTAATTTCTTTGGTCAGGATGACACTCTGGCAGTTGGGAAGGGTCTTGGAAAAGCCAGCATTGTTTTCTTCTGACTTGTGTTGGTTCTGCTTGGGTAGATTTGCTGTTGATGTCCCAGAGCATCCTCCCTCTGATTCTTCCACGTTATTTATTTGCAAGAGTAACATCAAAGGTTCTCAGGTGCTGGTGATCTGGGGCTGTGAAATCACTGCTGGGTCCACAGGAAAATGGCCTTTTGATGGCAGAAGATGCTATTCTTCTCCAACCTCTCAAAAGGAAATGTACACACCACACACACACACACACACACACACTACCATCCTCACAGAAGTGAAACAGAAAAGCAAACCCATACATCCAAAGCAGGCACTCACAAAAACCTCTCTAAGTGGGTAAATTCCTTTCTTTTACCACCGTTAAATCCCATTCATTTCAGATGACGTGCAGGAGGAGAGGACTTTCTCCTTTGAGTTTCTAGCTCTTCCTAACCTACTCCCAGATTTAAATCTCAGCAGCTTTTATGGAAACGTGGGGCCCGATAGGTGGGTTTAATGACAGATCATACAGGGCAGGAAAGAAGCACAACTTTATTTTTTTATTTTATTTTATTTTTTTTTTTGCTTTTTTGGAGACAGGGTCTCGCTTTGTAGTTCAGGCTGGCCCTGAGCTCACTATGGTGCCCAGGCAAGCCGCCGCGAACTCAGCAATCCTCCTGTCTCTGCCTCCCAAGTGCTGGGATTACAGGTGTGAGCCACCATGCCCAGCATTATATGTGGTAACCGGGGATCGAACTCAGGTCCTTGCACTTGCAAGGCAGGCGCTGGAACCACTGAGCTAACCCTCCGGCCCCAAGAAGCACAACTTTAGAAACACTCCTTTTTTAAAATATTTTTTAAATCATTATCTCTCTCAAAAGAGAAAAAGTATGCAGGCAAGCAGTTAAGAAAGAACACAGACTTTCTTGGCCCCGGACTTTTGCCTTGAAAGCCACGCCATCAAGGATAACTTAGTGCCCCAGTTGACACACCTAGCTTCTGTGCTTCCCAGGTCTGACTACCGACAGACTCGAGGGAGAGCCGCGACACGAACCCCACGCTGGGACAACACGGAGTCTGTCCCGACACAGTCCAGTGTGAGTCAGGAAGGCAGACTGTGGAGCGCTCCACGTGGCCGTCCGTCTCGCGCTCGCGTGCCCCTGGGGAGCTGACTGGGGCAGCGCCCTGTCCTACCTCTTCTCCCCAGCACGGGGAACTCGCGTACCGGGCTTGGCAGCACGTGTGAAGACAGGGACTGCTCGGCACTGACAGTGACGGGCACGCGGTCCGAGCCAAGGCGGGGGCTGGGGCTGCCTGCTGAGATGCCCTCCTTTGCGCTCAGTCTAAATTGGCTCTGACTGGAGGGCAAAGGGAGCTTCAGAAGGTTCTCGTCAGAGGGCATCACGCACAGCTGTGTCAGAACAGTCCACAGAACTGGAGGATGAATCGGAGGGGCAGGAATGTGAGGGGAAGCTGCGCACCCGACAGTGCGGGGTGGAGGGGGCCTGCAGCAGCCAGGGGAGCCCAGTGTTGCCACGGAGACGGTGAGCACGCTGGAGAGACCAGGGAGCTGCCAACTCCAGGATGTCTACCAGGACCCTGGTTTGGGTCCTGAGTGGGCCTTGGTGACATTTGTTAGCAGGAGCGGAGCGGCAGGGCCCCGGTCTGCCTGGGGACACCCTCGCTCACTCAGGAGGCTGGGGCGACGTCGCCGAGGCTGCTCCTGCCTGAGGTCCGAAGTGTCCGTGCGGAGCAGGCCGGGGCCTGGCTGTGATCTCGGAGCCGCCTGCGTCTGGCCTTTCCCTGGCGCTTGTTCCTGCCAGCGCCAAACTGGCACACTGGCCGTAAGTGTTGCGCGGCTGGAAGCGTGCGAGTGCCTGTGTCTCATCTCTGCCTCCTCAGAACGGAGCGCTCGGTGGATGTCCACTGGCGCGCTGCTTCTCTCCACTCGCACAAGCCCCTGTGGCTTACGGGGGCCCTGCAAGACCCAGATGCTGGCAACGTGATGGCACCAAGGGTGGGCTCTTCAAGAGGTGAGTTGGCCTAGCGGGTTCCTTCCTGTGCGTGGGCTCGATCAGAGCCATGATCACAGACTTTGTGCGGCAGGTGGCTTGGGGCCCTGATGGCAGAGGTTTGGGCTCCCTTCCCCTCTTTCTTTACCTCACTTTCCTCAGGGGACCCAACTTCCTCTCCTCTGGAGGACACAGCCTTGCTAGCTGCCGAGGACGGTCACTTACTGGACCCCGGAACTGCCTAACGTAGCGGGTGTGTTGTTACAGCTACGCAAACAGACTGAGGCCAGGTAAAGCCTGATGTCCGTGTCGGGCCCTCTCCAGAGCTGGGGCGCCGTGAGGTCCGCTCGTCACATGTGTGGACGCTGAGAGGCCAGGGCACCTCTGGCCACAGGAAGCCCGAGCTGAGTGGGGAGCCCAGGCGCCTCGTGGTCACCACAGATCTGGAAACCCACGGGTGGGAGGCGAATGTTGAGCAGATAGTGAGAATGGTTTGCAGAACTGTTCACTGACCTGTCCACTTCCGACATCATGAAGAGCTGCACAGTTTTGTTGGGTAACAGGTGAAGGCTTTTTGTGATGCTTTAGTGCAGGTTTAGTATGTGATATTTCAGTGCCAGGGAGAGTAATGTGCAGCGCGGATGCGGCCCCAGATCCGCCCAGATTTGCAAACCTTCTGGAAGAGTGAACACTTGGTGTGAGTACTGTGAGCTTTCTGATTTCCTACTCAAGGAAATTGAAGTTGAATGTCTGCATTAATGTTCATAAAATTTTAAGAGTGACTCCCTTAGTCGATAACGAGCCCCAGTGCTCTGAGTCTAAAAGAGTATTTTCTTGTTAATTAAAAAAAATACCCTAAGAAAATGCCAAATATCCACAGAGGCAGCACTGTTGGCAGTTTAGAGAAAATGCTGTGTGCTCCAAGATGGTTTGGTGAGGAGGGCTGGAAAGGCTGCGTTCAAAAAGAGCCGCATGCCTGCTTCCCCCATGCACGGCTGCCTGCAGTGAGCCCTGTGGCACTCTAGTGATCACGCTGTGGTGAACACATGTAGGCATGGGACTAACAGATTGCCTTACTGGGGCTGGGGACCCAACCCACGCAAGGTGGAACCTAATAAAAGAGATGCCTCTTCTACCTAAGGGCCTGTGATTTTAGTAGGAGCCAAGAAGTCTCCAGAAGGAGGCTGGAGACATGTAAAAGGTCAGCATTAAAGTCAGTACTGCCAGTCGGACCTGGCCTGGACGCTGAGTCAGGAGTGTCTGAGGCGGTCCTGCAGCTGGGGAGCCATCTCGCCGTGGCTGTCCTTGATCTGGGGTCGGGCCTTTAATCTGAGCAGAACAAGACTTTGAACACAGATTCTGAAAGCACCGAGTGCCCCCGTCGTGGCTCATTTGTGAGAAGGATCTGACCCAACGGTTTGGCTCAGCCATGAGTGTGATGCCTTGAGGATGCGCATTATCAGGATTTTGTGAATAACAATTTCATAAATGAAGCGGCAGGGGAGAGCGTGGACAAGCCAGGTGGTGGTCCAAAGTCCAGGACATTTGGTGCCAGCTGACAGAGGCCCTCTGCCTATCCTCATCTGGGCATCTGGAGGCCACCACTTCCTCATCGCGGCTCTGTGCTTCTCAGAAAAACGTGGGTCTTCTTGTGGCTGCTGGAGTGTCCTTCCTCTGTCCCACCCAGAGGATGCCAGGCTTTAGGGGATCAGAGGCCACAGCAGAGAAGAAAGTCACACAGGCAGCACCCACTCTGGATGGTTGTACGAGTAATAAAAAAAAAAAAAACCTTTTAATGTTAAGTCAGTAAAATGTTAAATTTTCTGTTTTTACAGCTACTGATATTATCTTACATAATAAATGGAAGTATTTGTCTTACTCCATGGTAAATTACTTGTCAAGAGGGAAGAGGAGAGTAAATGAGATCTCAAACTCTGTCATTTCTGGCATAAGTGATTCTGAGACAACTGAAGGGAACCGTGAGAGGCAGTGGTGGGGCTTGGCTACACCCAGGGTGTCAGGAGTTAGATGTTGTACGTGTTCAGAGATGGGGCTTTTGGAAGGTTTGGACCACAGGGTATTTATTCATCCATGGATGAGCTCAGGGCAGTGTGGCCTGGTTGGAGGTGGTCAGTTGGGGTTTGACCTGGCAGGGTTGTACCTCTCTCTCTGCTTCCTGTCCACCCTGGTGTGAGCAGTCTTCCTCTGCCGGACTCTCTTAACTTGCCATTTCTTCTCTGCAACCATCTGACCATGCATGGACCGAGCTCTCAAAATTGTGAGCCAAAATAAACCTTTTTTCCTTTAAGTTTAGGTGGTGGGTATTGAATCTCAGTGATGAGAAAGTGACTAGGATACAGGGTTCCACCAGCCCTGTACTTGTCACTGCCATCACAGTGATGGACCCTATAGTTCCCCCAAGGTCTGACCGCCTGGTTTGTTGTTGCTACTGCCAAGCTCTCAAGTTCCAAATTCCTGACATCTCCACTCCGGAACCCCCCCTCCCCGGTCTCTGGACAGGGGTTTGGTGAGTTAATCATTTTTGCTGGGAAGGTCTGCTTCCTCAGACTGGCAGTTCCCATATGCAAGTCACTGACACTGTACAATGTACTGATCCCTTGGCCATCGGGGTCAGTGAAGCCACTGCCAGGTCCATTGGGCTGAGCACCTCCTGTTGGCAACAAGTGACTTAGTAGATTCAAAATATTTTAATGTATATAATTCTTGAGAAGCGTTTCTTTAAAAAATCTGAACACGAACAAATCTACTCCATTGCTTTTGAATCATAGAGTGAGGACCTAGCGAGGCTGCTTTGGCTTGCTCCTTGGTTCAACGTCTGATGAAACCCACAACACAACAGCATCTTGGGCCATGGTCCGGGCTGCAGTCTACAGCGTGGGACCCATGTGTGGCAGCTGTCTGACCCTCTGCCGTGAGCGCAGCAGATCCTACCCTTAGTAAAAGCTTGACATGGTTACATTTTATCTTCCTGGGCTTCAGCTGTTCATATCTTCTTTTCCCCCAATTTTCAGATCATAACAAATATTACTGAAAAGTGTTCTGTATTATGTCTTTGTATGTGTTGAATATACATTCAATAAACATGGAATGTAGCTTCTCAAGTCTGGGGACTTCCTATACCCATGGGTCCTTCCCGCATCCAACTCCTTTAATGATGCTAATGAAACACGAAGAAGGAGGGATTTGTGTATGTGTGTTTTATAAAAAAAAAAAATTTAAGTTTGAAAACCAAAGAAAGTCTATACAGACTTGATGATTGTGAGATACCACTAATAGATTTCTCTGTCTTATATTTCTAGGGTGTTCTGATTTGCTTTCCTGAAAAGGATGTTAACGGAGTTTCAACCCCTCGCTCGCTCTCTGGGTGTCTCTTAGAAAGGATTCATCTCGATTCACGCTCGGAAACACCGCACACCTCTGGCTCTTCCTCTCTCAGTTCACTGGATTGCGCAACATAGAGTCTGTGAACACACTGGCCGGACTGATCCTGGGCCCTTGCTGTGTCTGTGCCACGGAACGTCACGGAGGCAGCCTGCGCTGGGTTTGAGGAAGGAACAGCAGAGGGCTCTGAGCTTAGCTCCCAGTGCCTCTTACCAGGGCAGCTCGGGCAGAGATGCTTTCTTCCGGGTTAAGACGGGTTTTGGGAGGAGAGTGGGTGTGAGAGCGCCTCACCTCCTGCTCGTGGACTTTCACAGTGACTCTCACGGCAGCTCTCATGGCCCAGCAGAGTGTGCGAACTGCACATGCTGGTTTTTTTTTTAAGTTCCATATTAAACTATGTTTTCATTGAATACAATTACAAAAGAACATAATATCTCAAAATTTTGAGTCACAATCTTAGGCTTATTACTGTCAAAAAGCAATTACAAGCTATTTTTATGCTGAACTCAAACATAAAATTAAAGACTCAGAAATGAAAGCGAAACATTTTTAACCGTACTCTACAGTACTCATAACAATGTCTCTGGAGCCAAATGTGGAGCATAGAAAATATGCATATTCTGCAACCCATAGAGAGAGTGTTTACAAAGATAAACTTGAGGAATAATTTAGACCAGCTGTTTGTAGTAACTTTATTTCTATGCTTGCTGATATATTATTGAATAGCAAGGGGGGAAAGATTTGTATTGAAACATTTGAAATCTTGAAATAGACCAGCGTTTTTAGAAGGGGGTTTTCAAAATCTGAAACATGATGGTTTCTAACCAATTTGAGCCACCTGGGTGGGGGACAGTGGCTTCCATGAGGCTATGTTCCACAAGTGCTGTGGATTAAAATTAGTTTAAAATGGGCTAAGCTGGGTACAAGGGAAAAGTGATCAACTAGGAATAGGGCCTGAGAAGAGCGGCTACAGGCCTCTCTCCCTGGTTTGGAGACACGAGTGTGCGGGGAAGGGAATGAGTCAGGCTGTAGGGGGCAGCATGGTGGCCATTTTGGACCCTGGGCACGCAGTAGGGCTGGGTTGTTGTTGCTACTGTCAAGCTCTCGAGGTCCAAATGCCTGGCAGTTCCACCCCTGACCCCCCTCCCCCCGCCCAGGTTTCTGGACAGGGGATTGGTGAGTTGATCATTTTTGCGGGGGAGATCTGCTTCCTCAGAGTCCAGACTGGCGGTTCCCACATGCAGGTCTTCCCGACGGAGAGAGGACGGCAGCTGACAGTGGTGGGCAGACACTATCTTTTCTTTGGATTTCCTCTCCTGGGACCCAATCTGCTACACGCAGCACAATGCCGAGTGACTGCAGGGAATGTAGGGAAGGAAAATCCGTTCTGCTAGAGCTGGGCCAGCGCCCTCCGTCTCTGTGCACATTCACTTGGCCAGCTGTTAGGGTCCACAGGAGTAGAAAGCGTTTTCCAGGTCTTCAGGGGAGGAGGGTGAGGACAGTGCCCGAGTCTCCGTTCAACTCGCACTCCTCAGAGGGCCGAGAAGTGAGGCGGGATGGGCCATGTGTTCACAATAGCCACGCTGTACGTCTTCCGTGGCAGCCTCTCGGGACCACCATGCTCTTCTCAGCATTTCTGCAAAACTGAATTCTTGCTCTTCCTCGTTCCAGACAAAGACATCCAGGTCTATGAACAGGCACCTAAGCTAAAATTCGGGGTTGTGTCGTTCAGGTGCGGAAGCCGTGCTGTCTCCTACCCACTCATGAAGGAGCTTGGCCTGTACCTGGTAACACTTACTTCTCTGGTTGTGAGACAGAAGCCCCCGTCTGAACCCCTCTTGTGTCCAGGTGCCATCCAGGACCATGGGGCACTGGTGGGGCAGCCATGCAGGGGTGTTGGGTTCAGTAGGCACATTTGACCTGTGCAAGAAGAGTGGACTGGTGACTCATAGAAGATGATACTGGATTGGTTAATTTTCCTCTCAGGTTTGATAAGGTTGAAAACTCAGTCTATGTATCGTACCCTTCTTTATTTGGGCCAGATGCAAATAAAGCAAGGTGAGTCTGTAAGAGCCTGAGATAGTTGTTCTTGGATGGTTTGCAGCTTCGTAGCATAACTCTAATACAGAGGAGGGTTAGAGAGGTCCGTACCTCTTGGGGAATTCACAACCCCCTTCTGGGAACTTCATGGTGGCAATAAGCATCAAGTCCTGGTGTTTTCTTTATTGGAAATGGGAACGTGGAGCTTCTTGTTGGGCTCTGGGGCTCAGTCAGGTTGATCAGAAGGAGGGAAAGAACATACGGATTTGGAGAGGTCCTGAGTCACTCGACCACAGAGCATTTGGGCCTGGCCTCAGGGTGGTAGCAAAGAAGTGGAGGAGAACTTGGGGCCGCTTGGATGACAGCTGCTCCCTTGCTGTGTACAGCTCCTCGGGCACCTGGAGGATGGTTTTGCTCTGACGTCTCCGGGTCTGGCTTGGCACATGGCAGAGGGGCTTCAGAGAACACCTGTGAGCCTCGAGTATCTGTCAGTCCATCTGGGTTACCAGGGAAGGGCTGGGGCCAGGACCGAAGGAGCTATCGCAAGGGACTGTTCCTACCTGGAGGGTCCTGTGAGACCACACGAACTCTTGGCATTTAGGATGGAGTCCTGCAAAACAAACGCATGAACCGTAAAGACTGTGTTTATCAGTTCAGACGCACATCGTCAAGTTCGGGCCTTGCAGTTGGTGAAGTTGTCAGACATTTTTTTCCCCCTTCAGGTCCTGTAAGGCTAAAGAACGCACAAGCATGAGGCTAGCTGAGCAGGGCACGGTGGTGAGGAGCAGGAGAGTGTATGGATATGCCTACCCACGGCATCAGGTCCACTCGTGTGTGCATGGGGCACACATAGCATTCACGTGCAGGCCCCAGTCACAGGACACTCGCTTTCACATGAGGCGGGTGTGTGCAGCGTCATGTACTCCTACGGAGTTACCTGTGTGTTGGGTGCTGCTAGCTGAGCACCTTACATATCTACCTGTGCTTTGCCACTGATGGAAGCCCTGGCTCCCCAGGTTCTTCAGAGCACTTAAAATACTGTTCGTACTCGCCGTAATTAGCACACAGA
Organism: Thryonomys swinderianus; assembly: GCA_004025085.1. NCBI lineage: Eukaryota > Metazoa > Chordata > Mammalia > Rodentia > Thryonomyidae > Thryonomys > Thryonomys swinderianus. The sequence goes on from PVIC010002585.1 coordinate 14,878, forward strand.
TTGTATGAACCATCACCCTCATTCCCACAAAGATCTCTTGTTTGTGCACACCAACCCATTACCTGCTTCAATGAACCGTCCTGTGGTTAATTTGCAGAGTTTTCACCCCTGGGTGATGGAAATAACCTGCCCTCTTCCCAGGCACCCATTTATATTGTTTTGGGTCAGATGTATAATGCGTGAGAGAAATTTGTTTGTCAAACATTCCAGACGGGCCACTTACATTCTAGATCAGTTGATAACATTCACACTAGTGAGGCTGGAATGAGAAAGAGTTGGGAGTCTTTATTTTTTTATGACAACTTTATTGAGATAAAATTCACACACCATATAGTTCACCCATGAAAAATGTTCAGCTCATTGGTCTCAGCATAATCAAACGTTTGTGTAATTTATCATTGGAATCAATTGTAGGATATTATCACTCTAAAAAAGAAACCTCATGCCCACTTGGCATTCACCCTCCATTTCTCCCAAACTCTCCAGAACCTGGCAACTGTGACTTTACTTTTTGTCGATATAGATGTTTCTGATCTGGAAATTTCATAAAAATGAAATATATAGCATATAACATGTTTTGTGACTGGCTTCTTTCACTTAGAATGTTTTCAAGTCTTGTTCATGTTGTAACATTGTATCATCTATCTATCTATCATCTATCTATCTATCTATCTATCTATCTATCTATCTATCTATCTATCCATCCATCTTGGTCATTTGAGCTATTGCCTCAATGTACAACTACAAATAATATTGCTACCGGTTTCTGATTCTACTTTAAAGTTTTAAAATAGAGTGGATGTGTATCATAATATTATAGTCTTGAATTAACAAGGCTTTTTGAAATGGTGTGGTTATCAGTTGCCTTTGCTTGCGGCTCAAGGGTCTCCCTGTCGTTACTGTCTTTTTGGTGACTTTCTGATTTCCTAAGTATAACAACTTTTGAACCAGGAAAATTGCCAGATCAAAATCACACTAAGAGGCCAGGTGTAGGCAGAGGCGTGGTCAGCAGGTGCCATGTGAGCCCACACCGTTCTGAGTGGCCCTCTTATCCCTGCTAGAGACACAGAGATGGAGGCAGGGTGGGAGGGATGCTGGTCATCCAGTGGTCTAGCTTTAGGGGTAGTGTTTGGGGTGTAGGAGTAAGACAAGCCGACACCATTCTGCCTGGCAGGATGATCTTGGTGTATAATGAAGCCTAGGAATTTTTAAGGGTCCTCTGCTGACTTCTGAGATGTGCCACATGCCATTTTAGAAGAAGCAGAGAGCAGATGCCTGCTGTGTTTCTCAGGGACCCCTGGGATGTGGTTGGAACTTCTCGCGGGGCTGTTGAGGTCATTCCGTCTAACTACTTGACAGCTTTGTGAATTTGCTGCTGTTGCCCCTTGAATGAAGCGGCCTTGACGGGGCGGACTTGTGTGTTTTTCAGCTCAAGGGAAAAGACCGTTCCTTCACTTGGCAGGATCCACTGTCCACTCCTGACGTCCACAGCTGCAACTTGGCCACGCTGCCCAGGTGCCTTGGATGTTAGGTGTGTTATACTTTCTCCAGCTCATCTGAGAATTGCTGATTCGGGTACAACGCATATGAGTGACCCAGGAAATTCCACTTTATCAACCAAAGCATTCTGAGACATAGTGGATTAATTCTCTTGCTCCTTATGTAGTCAGTGCTACTGAGGTTGTCATTTTGATTGCAGAAATAACAGAGTAAGATCAATGTGTGATTTAACAAGTTCGTAGGTGTGTCAGATGTTGAAGAAAATTGGGAAGCAATATTATAGAATAGGATCAATCCCTAAGAAGGGAGTAGAAGTTCTTCCCGCGTGTGGGCATCTAGAGTTCCCCGGCCAGGACCCTCTTTTCTTCCCTCTCCCGCTCCTGCCCTTCTCAGGTGAGACTGTGGTAGGTGTTAGGAAGGGGTGTGGCACATACAGTGCCCACCAGAGCTCACTGTCTGTTAGAGCGCTTCCTTCACACTCGGACAATTTTGCTTTTCAGTAGAATAATCACACACACACACACAGAAAAGTGAGCGGAGCACAAGAACACAGGTCAACAATCTGTCAAAACATGAACAGCCACCCCCAACCACCAGAGGGATCCAGGAAAGCGTTTTGTGGCTCTGTCTTAGGCATGTAGAGGTTTGCTGCTTAAATCGTTACAGCTGACTTCTCATTTAGAGCAGTGGGGTTGGAGAAGCCCTGAATGATGACCATTCTTTGAGATCTATCAAGAAGGGCTTCATGGTCCAGCACGGGCTGAATTTTGGTCCATCCACACGTTTCTTAAAACAGTGCATGCTGTAGTTGTTGTGAAGTTCAAATCTGCAAATTTTCTTTGTTTCTAATGTTTCAGACTTCTTCTAGTTTGCTGACATGTACCTGTAACCTTAGCATTCTGGGAGGTTGGGCAGGAGGACGGTAAGTTCAAGTGTAACCTGGAGAATTTAGACTGGTGAGATTATATCTTAAAATAAAAAATTAAAAAGGGCTCGAGATGTAGCTTAGTGAAAAGCCTTGGGTTTGATGTGCAGTATGGCAAAACAAAATGAAACAAAACAGCTGGGCTTGGTGGCTCATGCCACCAGTGTTAATCCCAACACTCGGGAGGCAGAGGCAGGAGGATTGCTGTGAGTTCGAGGCGCACCTGGACTACATAGTGAGCTCAGGGCCAGCCTGAACTACAAAGCGAGACCCTGTCTCAAAAAAACCAACCAACCAACCAACAAACAAACAAACAAACAAACAAACAAAACTCCCAAACCCAAAAACCAAACAAATCAAAAAAACCCCAAAACAACAGAAAAAGCAAAACATTCCTCCCTCAACAAAACCCCCCAACTCAAGCCTAAAGCCAAACTCAAACTCAAATCAAGCCTCCTTCTCTTTTAGAGACACTCATTTACCCTCTTAATTATTGAGGCAGAGATAAAAAAGTCTGTTACAGTTACATGGGTTGGTATTAAATGGTAACAAATTTTTAGCCTTTGAAAGATATACTAGATGCAGATTTATAGTTGGCTATTTTTTTCCTTCAACAAATTGAAAATACCATTGCCTTGTCTTCTGGCTTTTATTTTTTCTTTTGGGACGTCAGCCGTCAGTTTAATTTTTTTCTTTTACTATTTTAAAGATATTTTTCCTCCCTTCTATCTTCTTCTTCCTTTTTCCTCCTCTTCTTTCCTTCCTCTCCCCTTCCTCCCTTTCCTCCTTCACCCTCCATTGCCTTTTCCTTTCATACTCCTCTCTTCCTCTTTCACTTCTACCTCCTCCTTCTGCTCACCCCTTCTTCACATTTTCTCTTCTTGTTAATAGTATTTTTATTGTGTTATGTCCATGTGTGCTTTGCTTTCATTGTTTTCTGACTGGGCATTCCTAAGGCTCCTTGAGGCTGTGGCCTGATGTCTTTCAACATTTCTAGCCATTTTGCATGCATCATCTCCTCAAGGATAGTCTGTGGACTCTTTTCTTTTGTTTCTTTCCCTCTTGTTTCAAGCTATGACCAGCTATGATCAACCTATCTCATGCTAGTCTGTGGTTCTGTTTCTTTTGTGTATTCCACTGTTTTATGTCTCCGTGCATCATTCTGCTTATTTTCTTCTGACCATATCTTCCAGTTCCCCAATTCTCTCTTCAACTGTGACTTCTGCCTATTCTTAAGTTCATCTGTTAGTGTGAATTTTTGGTTATACTAATTTTTAGTCCTGTGATTTTAAGTTAGTGGTTGTTCTCCTCCTATTCCCCTTCCTCTTTAGTCTCTGACTGTAGTAGATTGTGAACTGTTTTCAGTTCCCCACATGATTTTCTCCTCTGTTAAATCCGGGTGTGTGGCTCGTTTAGATAAGCAGGATCTGGTAGAAGTGATGTGTCAGCTCTGACCTCTCCTCTGAAGAAATTTTTCATTATTTGTACTCAAACAGGGAACCAACCCTTTAACTACTGTGTGAACAAGCTTCACCTTCCCTCATGAAGTATGGCACACTGTGGTGAGAAGGCTAGTCCTGTGTGTGTCCGCTGTCTGGCATTCCCGGAAGAGTCCCCACTGTGAGGCGTGCACCTCAGCGAGAACAGAGAACCCTGGCCAGGGTCAGAGCGATCACCGTGCAGCCTCAGTTGCTAAGCTAAAATGTATACAAGGTGTAGCGCTTTTAAGGCAATAAATATGAGGGTAGTTTGTTGTACATTTGTCTGTTAAAATTATTAGCTATTTAAAAATGACATCCTTAGCATATTGATGGTACAATTTTACATCAGCACCATATTTTCTCTCCATGTTTCTCAGGGATGTAGTTAAATTGACCCTATATTTTGGTCGAGCTGTCTAGTTTTCTGGTGGATCTGGACACTGTGGACTGAGTTACAGTCAGTGCATATAAAAACAGAGAAACATGTTTTCCTTCTGTAGAGGATGTGTTTCCGGGACAAGTCTAGGTCTGGGGTATCCTGGACCATCTCAACTGAATTTTGTGGATCTGAAGTCTGCCACATTCACGTTCAGGTCGAGGTCTAGCTCGTCAGGACCCTAACCTGAAGTGTGCACGGGGTTCCCTACCTCCAAAGCTGGGCCCAGATTCCCACTCACTGAACCAGTGAGTTTGTCAAAGCCTTGTATGTCTTGGGCCCTTGGCCACTTCTGCAAGGGACAAGATCCATTTGGGACCTTTGTCCAGCTTGGGCTCCTCTTTTCTTGCTTCTTTCCCTTGGCCTGGCAGCACAGTTTCTGACTGACCTGTCTCTTTATGCTTCCTTTATGCAAAATTAACTGTTAACAGATCAGCCTCTGGCCAGACGGCTGGATAGAATTTGGAGCTTGACTATCAGAAACAGAAACACACAGAGACTTAAAACTTGTGTTTATATCTTGAATATAGAAAAGTACAAAGAAAAACGTGATGTCTGTTTATAATTCCACCACCAGATGTTATCGCTCAGTATGTTTGTTTCCTTTTACGAAAATCAGTCTTGTTTGTGTAAAATGAGGCATATTATAAGTCATATATATTTTATAACATATAGATTAAAGCTTATTATTAACTGTAAATTTTAACAGTATTTTAAATTAAACACATAAAAGTAAAAAAAAAGTACCGAATCTGCTGCTCAAAAAAGTGTGCTCATTAGTCTTGGTTGATCATCATTTTACATACTTAGATTTTACATGTGTTGTTAGAAAGGACGCAAAATATAAATAACTTTAGAAACTGAGGTTATACTACAAATAGTATTTATTAGAAGGGAAGTATATGAATTTCCTAGAATCTAGCAAAATAAGCTAAAGTGAAACTGAAGCAAGTACGGACCTCAGCAGTGTCTTACTATAACAGATACTATTACAGAAGTTAAAAACCTAAGATTACTAAAAAAGAACTTGTACACAGTGCTGTCCAACTCCACGTTCTGTTTTGGGAGCAATCTGCAGTTGCTGTGTACCAGGAATATCGCTACTCTTACAACCTTTTTTTTTTTCCTTTTCCCCAGGGGCTTGATTGTTTATAAATATATTATAGTTTCTGCATTTCCAGATTTACAATGGTCATTACAACCACAACTCTCATAACTGCCTTGTAATTTATTATACATGAGGTGCATCAGTAGCAATGGCTGGCTCTCTTACCTGGCTTTCCAATTGTTTCACAATGGGATTAATTTTCAAGATGGCCAGAATTTGCTGGTAAGTTGTGTTTTAAAAAAGAAGGACTCAGGGTAGTCATCACTTATTAACTTCATGCTAGAGGGCCCCAGACCTGCATCTGGATGGGTCCCAGGCTGTGTCGCACTCTCTTTTCACTCCTTCATAGTCTTCGAGTCAACTGCTGCTTACAGGAGAGTCTGGGACGAGCCTCAGGCTTTTCTTTCTGGTGATTATTTTATTCTCTTGTTCATATTGGAGTATTGAGGACTGAGCTCAGGGTCGCTGCATTGAACTACACCCCAGCGTCTTCAAACATTTTCTTTTAATATTGAGACAGGGTCTCACTAAGTGAGTCACCCAGAATAGACTGGAACTTGGGAGCCTCCTGTCTCACCCCCCAGAGTGCTGAGATTACAGGCATGCAGCATCATGCTCAGCTAGTGATCATTTTATTTCCTCTTCTCCTACTCCTCCTTCTTCTTCCTCTCCTCCTCCTCCTCCTCTAATTTGTTGTTTTTTCACCTGAGTTATGTCAAGATGACTATTTTGAGCACACAGACTAAGTTTTCCCAAACTATGTTTTAGTTTCTGTGGTGGCGAGAGAGCCAGGAAGCAAGGGTCTGAAGGCTGCAGGCCCAGTAGGGGAACATCCATTGCAACTTCTCTACAGTCCTGGGGCAGATGGAGGTGAGGGAATCTGGGACAGTTCTCGTAGCCATCTGATCTGCTTGCAACAACCATGCACAGAAGACTGACAAAGTCTGCAGCTTCCAAGCAACCCGACACTGTTCAGGACAGGGGCTCATGCTCCTCTTCACCTGCTGGCCCTACACACAGCACATTCTTCAGCACGGACCCAGCAGCGGGGCACTCTGGGACACGAGCATCCGCTTAGCAGGTGGTTGACCCTTAATATAAAGACAGCAGCTGCCTTCTTGGTGTTGAATGTTAGAGTTCTCTGGAATGTACTTTTTCACTCTATGAGAGCTCAGATCAGTTTTCATTTTAAAGAGATTTTCGTGGCTTGTGTAGTTTTTTTTTTTTTTTTTTTGAGACAGGTCTCACTTTGTAGCTCAGGCTGGCCCTGAGCTCACTATGTAGCCCAGGCCAGCCTCCAACTCAGCAGTTCTCCTGCCTCTTCCTCCCGAGTGCTGGGATTACAGGCGTGAGCCACCATGCCCCGCCTGGCTTGTGTAGTTTTGACTCCATCTTTGTTCAATTTATCGGATGGTCTTTGGAGATTCACTGCCTCACAGCGAAGCCCTGTCTTCCTGTCTGTGAATCTCCCTGTGGTCCGTGCTCCCTGCCTCTCCTGAGATGCTCTCATCTTTGCTCCGGGTCACTAGGCAGCTACAATCTACAATTTATTTCCAAAATGATACTCTTTCACCCATAACCTTTCTTTACACGGACAATCTTCCCTCCCATTAGGTCAGTGACGTAATCACGGGCAGTGATGAAATATGTACCAAACTGATTTTGGTGTAAAAGAGTGGAGTGAAAGGGCTGATGGGAATGGCCAGGCACGAGGCCGGGTGAAGAGGACGCCTACCCGCTTCCAGGACAAGGCAGTATCCTGAAACCGTGTTTGATAATTTGTTGCTTTAAAACAAATTTCCAATATTCATGGCTCCTGAGATGGAGGAAACCCTAAAGATTTCTTACCAGTTTTCAGATGTTCTGGGTTGTGTAATTAATATATCGCTTTTAATAGAACAATGATTTTTAAGGGATGCTGCACACATCGAGCAAAAATGACCGAGCGGGTGTGTCACAGAGTATTATTCCCCCACTTGGAAAGGCAAGAAGTGCTAATCAAACCTGTTTACATGAATATATTTACTTTATCCACCAATTTACTGAATGCCAATGGAAGCTTGGAAGAAGAAATCCATTCAAATGAATACCTGATGAAGGGCTCAGTGTGTTGGTTACAAGGAGGACTTGAGCCACACATTTCTGAAATTTCCCTGGAAATCCCAAGGACATCGTTCAGTTTAGAAATGCATTATTAATGTTCCAATTAATACACCATTCTCTGTTGTATTTTTGGTGCCCTAAATGAGAGTCAAGAAGTCCTACAGAATACAATGTAAATGACCCTGAAAACACTTTCAATCTTTTTTTAACTGTAGAAATATGAGCTCCCTTTATAATTTTTCATATTCTCTATTAGCTCCTCTCACTTGAGTTTGTTACCAAACGGAGAAGTGTGTCTTCCCAATTTTGGTGCAATTCTAAACCAGACACCTTCTAGGATAAATCCACTTCCTGCTGCCAGCAATGACATTGCTCCTGGACTGCCATACTTAGGAGCTGGAGATTGATGGGCCACTTTTAAAGATTGCTCAGAGTAATGTCAAATATTTGCACAACTTCCTGAATTATGCAAATTGTGTAATTTCTAACATTAACAGGTACAAAGCAAATAACTTCTTATGTGCCACACATGGTTGAAGACATGTGTAGTGTATGTGAAATACAGAACTGAGGATTTCAAGGTAGGTGGTTCCCATGATGGTTTAAAAAAATGTAATTTAATTTATTAGTACATTATATATACACATCACAATTATACCCCACAGTGAGAATTTGTACCAGTATATGACACAACTTAATTCTCATTTTTTTCCCTTCCCCTACCCACCCCCATGATGGTTTTTATTTTGGTAATGGGGATTGAACTCAGGACTTTGTGCTGTGAGGCAGACACCAGAATCACTGAGCTAAATCCCTGGCCCTGTGTTCCTACGATAGGGCTCCCAAGCCTTTATCCTTTTGTGTTAAATGACTAAGAAATATGAGCAAAATCAGGGCTTCCCTTGAAAGTCTTTGAGAGCACTGGTGATATGGAAAGCCATCTCTTTCTAAATGAAGTCTTTATGAGCCTTTCCAAATGCCCCCACCCCAAATAACCCCACAAAATCATGCTTTTTGCACCTTTCACTCATCTTGAATTTTTAAGATTTCTTGCCTCTTATAAGACTTATAAGCCATTTTGAGATTACCAGTCTCTGCCTTACTTGGTGGAGAGGTCCGCCTTCTGCTCAGGCCCCTTCTCCTGCTGCACTGTGGCTTCAAGTGTGTTCAGTGAAAATTTCGAGTAGTTGGGCTTTGGAGTGCTTGACAGTAGGCATCATGGCTCCACAGCAAGTATTTTTATTTCTGTGTCTGCAACATGTTGACTTTTCAGGCTTTATAGAGGATAAGCTGTTTTTAAAAAGTCAAAGCCAAGAGGGACCCCCTCTTTCTAATTTTGAACCAAATACTGTTTGCAAATCAGTGCGCCCTCTGCTGGGAGCAGATCATTCTTCCTTCTATGGAGTGTTTCTGGGTAGGATTTGTTTTAAAGGGAAACAAGAGTTTGACCCGAATTCCTTGAAAGCCGAACGGAGGTGTTTAATTTGAAGAAGTCAGACAGATGCCTCCTGAGGCTGCTCAGATGACTTCTGGGAACAGAGCGCTGACCGACGTCTATTTTTGTGCCAAGCACACTCTTCTCGTTTCACAGTTGTTTGTTGAGGAAGAGTCGCACTGCGCTACCTGACAGCATAGCGCTGAATTCAGCACGCTGCAAGCTTGCCGTTGTTCAAGGAGTCTGTTCAGAGATGGGGCCATGGAGTGGCACCCGGATCCCTCTTGTTGGCCTGGCTGTGCGGTGCGTGTTCTCAGCCTCCTTGCACAGGGAGGCAAGTCCCGAAGGCAGAGCCTGAGAGTGCGCGGGACACAGCGTTTCCGCAGTGGTGCTCAGTCCTGAACACGTGACCTTCCTGCTGCTGTGGCTCCCCGGGCAGAGAGCCCTGCGTCCGTGTGCTATCCAAGGGCCTCTCATGCTTTGGTGCCTGGCAGCAAGGTGGCACCGCTGACTGTACGGCCTCCCCTCGGGCTGCGGTGCCCCAGGAAGGGAGCTCAGGGGACTTTGGTTCCTTCACACAACACAGCCCAGCGCGGGTTGGGAGGCTCAGGGGCCTCGAGGCCAGTGTGACACCCGGCAAGGCCAGAAAGGGAGGCTAGGGAGGGTGTGGGGCGGGGGCTGCGGAGTCGGCTCCCGTCACTGGCAGCAGCAGCCGCAGCGACAGCAGCTGAGAAGCCTGTCCCAGAGGGCAGACAGAGAAAGGACAGGTACGACAGTTCTGAATGCAGAGAGTGACCCTGCTCCCTACGTGCTGGGGGTAGCATCAGGCTCCACTGTTCACTGTTTCCGTTCTCAGTTTTCTCGCGAGAGACGGAGTAACAGTGTTTCCTGTGTGGTCAGATTGTGGCAGGATTAAGTGAGGTAATGTGTAGGGAGCATTTGGTGTGGAGTATTAAATATTGACTATTACATTCATTATTAATAATCAAACCCACAGCAATGTTGTCTTCAGAGCAAAAGTAATTTGAAATTAAAAATTAAATTAAGATGCTTGATTGGCCTCTAGCATATAGGCTTTCTGAAGGTCTATAAGATGTGATTAACAAGAGTCTGGTCTTTAAGTAAATACAGGGTTTATGCATCTAAATAAAGCCTTCTTTGGAAAAGGCACTTCCGGGCCTGTTTGTGCATTCAGCCAAAAGAAACCACTGCCACTCAAAATATTGAGTGATTTATGTTTTGGAGCTGCCCACTTGGCTACACTTGTTCTCTGAGTATCAGTGATGATAGGAAAACCAGACCCTTGAAGCTCCTCAGACTTTCTGTGTGAAGCTAGAGTTCCTGGCGCTGGCGCGTGATGGACAGAGATAGAATCCAAGCTGTGTGGCCAACTGGTGCAATGTAAGTGTCCTCATGATGCAAGGGCCTTGGCTGTCCCATGCGCTTCCTCAGTGGCTCCGAGGCAGCAGCCCACGAGGAATGCCAGAAATGCTTTGACTAAGGCATGAAAAATGGGAGGAAAGTCCGGAGCTACCTCTAGAGATCGGCAGAGCCCACTTGCAAGGTAAATCTGAGTGTGCCACACACATCCATTTAAACCAGGGAGCCTCACACTTCATAGTTATAACTTATTTTTTTCAGCACTGGGGGTTGAATCCAAGGCTTCACACTGAGCTACATACCTCTAAATGTCCCCGTTTGAGTATAAGCTCCTGTCTCAGCCTCTCGGAGTGCTGGAATTAGAGGCATGGGCGGTCACACCCAGCCCGTCATCCTATCTTAGGTGTAGTCCAGTGGGAGTTTTTGCAGACCTAAGATGTGACCCTGATGACATGTGCTAAGCTACTGATGGCTACTAACATGTACACAATCGGTTTCTGTCTTCAGACATGCCAGTTCTCAACCCAGGGACTCCTTACCTCACCCTCCATAATAGGAAGGCTTAGTACATTAAAACAAAGTCAGTTGTCAGTTCCAGCAGGAAAATAATATACAAAAACAGAAAATTGATGACTTTGTCAGGTGCAGACCTTTTCAACAAAGTGTCTCAAGCGATGTCAGGGATACTGGCTGGATAAGTGGCTTAGTTGAAAGAAGTACCGATATTTGGTGGATGGCAATGGATATCATGAGAGCAAAAGTACCTGAGTATTTACTGTGTGCTGAGAGGGATAGATCGTGCCCAGATTTTATATGCGTTAAAAATATTGAGTTATATGCGTTAGGAATATTGAGATAGTGACTTATACAACACTGGCTGTGTTCTTGCAATCTTCACCTTTGCCTGTCATGTTGAATCGTGGTTTAAATACTGGTACTTTCAGCAAGAGCAAATTATTATTTTTACAAGAAAGTCTTTGAGAAGAACCCTGTGTGTCATGCTACATGCCTCATCTGCCACCATTTCTTTCCCTGTGGGCTCAGAATTCACAATTTATCCTCTGGAGATTTGAATGCAAAAGTACCACCATCATAACTGGGTCCCATCAGCCTGACTTCTCTGAAGGGACCACAAGACTTGGAGAACTTGTTATTTTGTGAAGCATTTATCTAAAACATGATAGATATAATTATGTATGTGCATGTGTGTATATGGGGGGGAGAAGGTAGAAGTAGAGAAATATCTGAAACAGTTTCAGCTTCTTTTTTTTTTTTTTACAAATATATAGTGGTGTTGGGGATGAAACCCTCGGTCTCACACATGATCTACATTCTCAGCCTTTTCTAAAAGACTTGCTTTTTAAATTTTGAGATAATTGCTTGCTAAATTGCCTAGGCTGGCTTTGAACTCTCAATCCTCCTGTCTCAGCCTCCAGAATAGCTGGGACTACAATTGCGCACCCTTGTGCTCAGCTAAATATTTTTTTTTTTTTTGAGACAGGGTCTCGCTTTGTAGTTCAGGCGGGCTCTGAGCTCACTATGTAGTCCAGGCAAGCCTCGAACTCAGCAATCCTCCTGTCTCTGCCTCCCGAGCGCTGGGATGACAGGCGTGAGCCACCACACCTGGCTCAGCTAACTATTTTGATGTTGAAATGTTTTCCTGTAATTTTTGGGTTTCTATCTGTTTCCCCTTCCAATCAGGTGGCTGTTAGTTGTAAGCCGAGGCATTATAGTCTCGCTATGCTTCACTTAATCGCTTAGTGTATGGACAGTCCTCAGGACGGTACTGCCCTGGCTAACCAAAATCAGGTGGGAGAAATATATATATCTTCAGATAAGACGAATGAGGACTGGGCAACGCAAGAGGCCCAGGCACAGAAAGACACCGAGTATGCATCGATAGAAAATTCTACCAGCACTCTGCCAAAACTAAGTCATGCCATCTTTTATGTCTTCTAGATTACACATGATAAGGAAATGTTAGTCTGCGATTAGCAGCTTTTGAAGCAGGAAAGCACATAAGAAGCTGTCTTTCCAGCTGGAGCGTGCGGGGGCGTTGGGGGCAGTGAGAGCCTGCTGGATTCTGGGCCAACTCGGAAGCCGCGGGGCATGGCCCATGACATCAGCCTCCATTGGGAGTCTGCAGGCTTGCGTCCCGCCTGTGGGACACACATGTGGCAGAGGCTGTGCCTGTGGGTCCGGTGTCTGGGCTGCTGTGGCAAATCACCAAGCCCTCTCTGCCTAACAACTGCAGCAAAGGATACTTTTGTTTTCTTTTTCCGTTTGGCGCATGAGAAAGCCTTCTCCCCTTTCCTGCTTAAATATACACAAAGGGCTCAGTATACTTGGAGTGTTAATGCCAAGAAAAGGACTTGGAGAATTTTAAAGGAGTTTAATCTGACAATTGATTCTCTAGTTAATTCCTAAATGAATAACTGATTAGCTCCACATTTTCCAGGAAATCACAGCATTATGCATCATGACATAATTCAAGATTACGTATCGTTTCATTTTATCTCAAAGAAGCACACACACAAAAGCCAAACGTTTTCAGCTTGGCATTTATTCCTTCTCCAGCATGTCTGGACTAGCAATTTGACTCATTAATAGGTAGCAAAAGACATCACTGCAGAAAAGAGGGAACAGGGCTTTAATTTTTAAAGAATGTTTAAGTGCCTTGGATCGTGAAGATGGCTGTCGCGAGCCTTTTAGGAAATAGAAGTGGCATCTCCTTACGATGGTATCCTTATTTTTGAAGCAGGAAGAGGAATCTGTTTGAATTTTTTTCTTTAAGATGCTAACAAGGAGGCCAATTAGTAGCCATTAAATTGTGGTTTTTATGATGTGGACACCCACCCACGAAGGGCTAGCTGTAGAGGGTGGCCTCGTGACACTCGGGGAGCTGGGTTCCTTCCCAGGGCAAATGCCTGGTGTGAATTCTTCTCGGGGTGGGCTGGCCCTTTTGAAATCAGAATTACCAATATTTCCAAGTTCTGTGGGCGTCAATCTCTGAAGGGTAGGTGGGTGTCCTGGGGTGTGGGTTCCTCCACGTCATCACAGAGGATCTTGTAGGTTTAGGGCCCACTCTCCTGGAAGGCAATGGCGGCCGACTGGAAGCCAAGTGACATCTCTCTGATCCCAGGGCCACACACTCCACTGCTGAACTCAGGGGCTCCTTTTCCCCCTGGTGGTTCCTTCTTTGTTTTATAGGACACTGGGTTCGCAGCGTTCGTTGCTCCCTTCCTGACCCTGAGCTGCCAATAAGTATTGTAACAGGAAATAAAATAAACCAGCTTGGCTGCATCTCGATAGCTCTGGATGCATTTCAAATGACTGGGTGAAGTCAGACATGTTAGCATGAGATGTGAACAGGGAAACGCTGGGACAGTTTGAAATGCTTTGGACACTAAAGCAGGACTGAGCACTGAGTGATTGTGTGGAGTGTCCGCGTGGAGTGTCTGTGGGCTCCGGAACCAGCGACTGCTACAGTCTTCTCTTGCCCTGCCCCGTGTGGAGAGCTTGCTTCTGTTTTCCGCCAGGCTGGCAGTGGGGATCGCCTGGTTCGGTGAGGATGAGGCTCAGTGCTCAGCAGAGTAGCGGCAGGACTGTGCCACACCACCGAACAGTGGGCGTAATGCCATCGTCTGTCGTAAAGCAGAACTGTAACTGCTCTCCTCTATGAGGACCATGGCAAACTCTTAAATTGTCTGTAAGAGTTGGCCAAGACACGGAAAACTAGACATTATAAAAGTTTTATGAAAAAGCTTAGATGGCAAGAACTATATGCTATAAAAATGTACCAGTATGCAGAAATACTAGAGGGAAATATAACTCAATATTAATTGCCTTTGTATGTTGGATTTTAGATTGTCTTAAAAAGAATATACATTTATTCTTTCCAAGTTTTTTCGAGGCAATAGCTGAATGTTGTTTTTGTAATTAGTGAAGAAACCCTCACCAGAGCCCCAAGATAAAATGAGAAAGGAAAACGAATTCTATACATTTCAGTTATTCAAGTTGTGTTGACATAGTATTTCAAATGTATGAGGTGTATATTTGTGATGAGATAAAAATGTGCAGGCAACTGAGTCCTAGGCTGTGTTTTTAAAATCCTAGGCTGTGTTATTAAAAGCTTTGATAGATTTAGTTAGTAAAAATTAAAATGGAAGTTCAGAGCAGGTGAAAGCTTCTTCCTCCCACAAGAAGTGAAAAAGAAATATGCCAATGGTCCAAGATGCTGTGGAAGCCAGGCATAGAGGCACTTCCTGTTATCCTAGCATTCTGGGAAGCTGAGGCAGAAGCATCCCAAGCTTGAGCCCACCCATAGCAACTTAGTGACTTAGTGAGGATTTGTCTTAAAAGGAATTGAAAAAGGGCTGCATGGTGGTAGGCCAGACAGGGCTATGTCCAGAGTTGTGGAAGGAATTTTATTCTACTACTAGGTATTCAACGTGAGAATTGTACATTAACTCATCTTGTGATCGCATGAGAATGTAACTGTTTTTTATTCGAAATGATTTTGGCCAGGGAATTTTTCTCCTTATTGATAAATGTTATATCAATTTTCCATTGTTCTGGTTAGTTCTAAGATACCATGGGTCAAATTGAATTGTCTTTAATCCTGCTGGAATAAGAAAAAAAAAAAAAGAAGGACTCCTAAAGTCTGAGCAGGAAGTGATGTCAGTCTTGAAGTTTTGCTTCCAGAGTGTATTCCTCACTACTGTTTCTGTGCCTTACCGGTGTGAGCCGGTCTGAAAACGGCTGAGCCCAAGCACTGGACACCTCTGGAGCCTTCAGATGCCTCGCTCTCTGACACGCTATTAACTCTCGGTTGACCTGTGTGGAAACCAGAGTCCAGGGAGGAACAGAGTGCTGTCTGTCTCCTTAGGCCGGACGTGCGCCCTGCACGGAAGCCTCAGCGTGTCAGATGGAGGTGCTGAGGTTCGCATCTCCAGGATCCTGCTTATTGTCAATATCTAATCCAAAACCAGTGGCTCATGTTCCGAGGAAAATGTTGCTTTTCTCTTTTCATCTCCCTCAGCCTACAGTTAGTTGCCCCACACTGCTCTGCATCTGGGTGACAGAGGAGATAATTGCAGGCCTCCTATAGCTGTGATAAACTGTGCTTTCCCTAGCTCAGAGCCCTTTGAAGTTGCAGACAGTTTCATGATAATTGATAATCTAATCTCCCCCAGCCTGTATGTTTTTTTCCCCCTTTTCTTTCCGGGCTGCTCTGCAAGCGAGGCAACTATTACAGTATATGTATTGATTGTCTCGCTCAGAGGTCACTGTGTAGGACCTGCCCTGTTAGCACAAGGTTCCAGTGGAAGGTGAAATCTTGGCAAGCGCTGAATAACAACCAGTGGGTCCAAGAAGTGGGGTGGGAAGCTGGGAAGGCCGAGAGAAATTATTTTCATTCTTACTACCTCAAGGCTATACATGCCAATTACCATTGCAGAGGCAGTAACTAAGTTGTTAATTACAGGTTTATACCCTTGTAGCCAAAGTAGGAATGAAGGAAGGGACTAAAGGTTACAAAATGGCACTTAGAAAAAAGTTATAAATGACTTCTTTTTCTTTCTTCTTTTTTAGTGGAAGGACTTAATGAACGATCAGGTTTGGGCCTGATGACAACAAGAATTCTCAAAGAGACATCTTATTAGAATAATTAAATTTATCTATACCCTCTAATTTGCTTTTTTGTAACTGGCCATTCTGTTCTTATTTTCCTTAATCATCTCTACAGGTCTTTCAGATGTGGGATTGAGGAGACGTTAGGTATTGAATGTAACTTGCTCAGCATGAGCTCCATAGTATAGTTTACGGGACCAATGTTATGCTGTCGATTATTAACCTATTTCTCCTAAGAGCCAGCAGTCTCAGTGGTATCCCTGTGCTGTGAGCCTGAGGCTTTCTGTCCTGGTCCCTAGAACTACAGCCCATTCTTTGGACAGCCAGCTGATGCCAAGATAACATTTTGCCCGGGCTCTGTGACACTTCATTCCAGTCTGCCTTAAAAAGTTAACTTCCTCTGAAGCAATCCATATCTTCCATACTCAAGCTTGACTGTAAAGGCTGGTGGCAATGAATTGGCTATTTCAAAACAGCCAGTAGGGAGGAGCTTGAAGATGTCCAATGCAAAGCAGCTGCCAGTGTGTTGCAGAGGATGGACTGCCAATCCTCTGGATCCAGGCTCACCATCTTACTATGTCGTGTAAATGCAGTGAAGTGTCACACTATGTTCTGTAAGTGTATGTACTTATTATGCCAACTAAAGGGAAAAAATTTGCGCGTGTCAGCTGGAAGCCTGTGTCACCTGCACAGATGTGAGATCCTGGCTTGATCTCCGTCAGCATCCTGAAGGGTGTCCCTGTCTTCTTCATCTCTGGAAGTCCAGCAGTCACACAGGGTCACACATAGTAGGAGGTCACTGAGTACATGACAGCAAGTTCAGCTTTCTCAATGCTCCCTGAGGTCTGCCATGCCCACAACCACAACAGAAAAATGTACTCTCATCGTGGTGTAAGTTTCTGTTCATTTAACTCATTCATTCATGGTTGGAAGTGTTCCCAGCACATCTACTAGTGCTTGAGATAAGCAACTCTAACAGTACCTGTAGGGACACACTGCAGGTCACACCAAAGAGGGGGGGAGTGGCTCTTTGGTTTACAGGGGGACAAAATAAGCTGCTGTGGCCCAGAAGTTTCTTCCAGTGACTTTGTTTCCCAGAAGGAAGCTGAAGGACTGGGCATTGAGTCCTTCTCCCATTCCTCAGCTAATAGTTGGTTTCTGGGCATGAAGGGCGACCATGGGTCCCATCCCTGGGGTCCATGGTTTGGCCTGGCAGGTGGCGCATAGGACTGTGGGAACTTTGGTGAGGTTGGGTGGGCCATGCCTCCTGACCTGAGAGCAGAGAGGACAAGCATGGTCAGTGGCCGCAGGGACATGGCGTGAGTGAACAGGGGCTCCCAGGCTCTCTGCTCTTTGCTCTGCAGACATTTCCTCATTTGCTCTTTGTCATGATGCCACCACTGCCTGTTTCCTCGTGTCAGCTTGTGTAATCTCATGCACGCACTCAGACCTGTCTGTCCCGCATTCCTCCCACTAATCCACACCCACAGGAGGCCACAGAGCTTCAGCTTCCTCTCTGCGTGTCCCCATGCTTGCTGTGTGTCTGGCCCTTGGGAGTCCTCATGTCTGATGCTGTCTGAATGAACAGATCCTGCGGTGGGAGCTGGTGTGACCTTTCCCTGGCTCTGTGTTATGGAAGAGAAGAGTTGTGGGGGACCCCCGAGTCACTGAGGGGTCAGTTAGGACACCAGGAGCAGACTGTGGCCTCATGCTTCTATGTAATGCACACAGCATGGGCATTTCAGATGTGACAGGCCTGAGGGAGTTCTATGGTTTGTATTGGAAAGGTACCTGAAGGCTGTGTGTTAGAGTTTTGGTCACCAGGCGCAGTGCTCCTGGGAGGTAGTGCAGCCCTCAGGAGGTGGAGCTAGTGAGGAGCAGGTGATCTTCAGGAGTTATATTTTGTTCCTGTGCCCCTGTTTATCTTCATGGGCACCACGAGGAGCAGCTCTATTTATTTCACACCTGGTTAACACCTCAGCTCCCCGCTGGGATGGAGAAGCCAGGAAATGATGGGGGTACAGTGGGCTGGGTCTGACTTGATCTCTCTGCAGGGTTGAGTGGAAGATATCCGGTGCTTCCTCACATCACTTACGTATCATCTCCTTTGTGCCAGAATGTTCTCTCTGTTTCACAGTTTCTAGGAGAGATCCCTAGCATCTGACTACAGGGACTTGAGGTTAGAAACATTGTGAGCTAGTATCTGTGTGGTCAGAGCGGCTGCCTGAGCAGGTCTTGTCAGGGCTCTTATCACTGGGGTGTTGATAGTGTCAAAAGGTCTCATTCATTTTATAGGGGAGAACTGATGTTTTATTTTTAGATTACCATTTTCTGGATGATATCATATTGAAAAATTTGAAGACTTACTAGCTATTATACTTTCTTCTAAAATCTACTCATGATGTTTGCCTATTTACAGAGAAAGTCTTAGTGCGTTTTCTTATTTGTGTATCCTGTGTATATACTAAGGATGCATTATTTTCTCAGGAGGTTGCCCAAATTTGCCTTTAAAATCTTGTGTTTTATTTTAATAGGAGAATTTGTTCATTTCTCTCCAGCAAAAAAACAGCTAGCCCTTCCCTGAGACATCCAGCAGGGCCACTCACCCGGGAGGCTTCCATGCTCTTTGACGGGGCCGGAAGTGGCTCCTTTGAACCCTGAAGCCTGATGATCTGTGCCCATGTCCAGAGGGGGTGCAGGAACAATGACAGAAGAACGTACTCCCTGTCACTATATGGGTAAAGATGGGGACCCAGAGTCGCCAGGCTCAACTCTGCAGTTCCTTGGGAGTGGGGCTCTTGGCTCTTCTGCTGGCTACGCTTAGAGGAAGCATTAAAGAACTCTCCCTTCCCATGCCTGCACAGGTTTCTTTGCTGCTCTGAAGAAACTTAGGGCATCCAGGAGTCTTTTTACATGTCCAGAGCACAATGTCTTGCGTGGGGTCTCAGCTCGCAGGTCTCAGGGACTATAACACTCTTAAAAACTCTGATGTTTCATTTTATACTCACGCCAGCTAGCCCATGTGTCGGAGGCCCACTGCAGTTCTCTTCTGCGTGATAATCTACGTGAGTACCATGAACACCTCGGGCTTTTGTGGAGTGACAGGGGTGGGGTATGTGTGTGGCGCGGTCGGGGGTGGGGTCCCCTCTGGAGCTCATGTCTGAGCGTCCATTCCCTGATGAGATCACAGTGTTCAGGTGGAATCACAGGAAGTCGATGCAAATCTGTCCTAACTTCACCTTTTACTTGTGGACTTTTGTTTTTTTTCAGTGCCAGGAATGGAACTTAGGACCTTGTGTTTGTCAGGTAGACGCGGCACCACTGAGCTACGTCCCCGGCTCATCTCTTACCCGTCGAATACAAAAGAATTCCCTTTTATTCCTGCAGGCTTTCTGGGCGCCCTGTGTTCCCTCAGTTCAGCTGGAGAATGGGGCAGTTCTTCCCGAGTGCACCTCTTCCTTGCGGGGGTTTCTTGAGTGCAGGCAGCACTAACGAGCTCCAACAGCAGCACCGGGCTCTCTGCCCACCCCCGGGTGGCTGCCGTCCCCCGCTGCTTCCTGCGCGGCTGTGGTCCAGTCTCTAAGCCAGGCCCCCTTAGCCTCTGGTTACAGTGGCATCTGCTAACTGTTTCCACTTGAGCCCTGGTTTTGCTCTGGTAATTCTGCATAAGCAGCAGCCCCTGCATCCCCACAGCTTTCACCATCACACTGATCTCTCACGTGTGGGCCCAGCGGCTGTGAGGCAGCTCTGCTCCTGCCGCCCTCACCCATCTGTCTCATTCTGGGGCCACGGAACCGTGGACACTGGTGACTGCAGAGAGCAGACAGACAGACAGCCATCTGACCGGGCACCTGGATTCAAACCCCATGACTCTCAATAACTACTTTTAGTATTCGGTGCAGAAGTTATCATTATTTTAGGCAGGAAGAGAAGGTGGAATAAGCTACGCCCCCAATTGCTGGAAGCTGTGTATTACCTATAATTCCAGAAAAGTTCTTAAAACCGTTAGTTCTGATAATTTTTCATTTGTTTTCTTGTCATATCTTCAGAGAAAAATCTATGGTTGTTCTGAGTATAGTGGTGTGTGCCTGTAATCCTAGCACTCAGGAGGCTGAGGCAGGAGACACACAGCCAATTGATGGCTGGCCTGGGTCACATAGGGAGTTCAAGGCCAGCCTGAAGTACATAGCGAGACCCTATCTCAAAAACAAGATAAAATAAAACAAGAAAATCAAAGAACAACAACAAACCAAGCAAATAACTTGCAAGGCATGATTCATTTGCAAAATTTCCTACAGTGTTTATTCTTCAAATTTCCATTTGATAATTTTTCTAATATTTTTCTAATAATTATTCATATATTTTTCTAATAATGGAGAACATCTGTGCTAATATTGAATGGGTTGGTGGTATTCTGGTCTGTTCCACCCTGAAAGACACTGACTTTAGCTTTGTGTATTTTACAGTGTGGAAGAGACTGGTTTATGGTACTATTTACAAACAGTATTTAACACCAGGAAAGGTAATGAAAGCCATAAAAATATTCCTGCCTTGAGATTATTTTAGAACTGTTCTTCTTTGAATTAATATTAAACCATTCTTTTATTACTGAGGCAGTACTTTGTCACTCTTGATGAATTATTCTTCTACTATCCTGCTGAATTTGCAAACATTTTACTTGAAATTTTTGAATCTATTTTCAAAGTGAGAGGAACTTATGGCTTTCATTTATTTTCTTCTTTTATATGTGTGAAATTTTAAATCATGGTTAGATTCATGGTGGTTTCATAAAATGAACTGAAAAAGATTTTCTCTTTTTCAGTAGTCTGTTAATCCAGTATGAGAATAATCTAGTCTCTGAAGAAAATTCATAAAATATCAGAGGAAAAGAATCCTTCCTCTTTGTGCTTTTCTCTTCCTTCCTTTAATGATTGTTTTTATAGCTATGAATATAACGTTTTGCTCAGCTTTGGGTTTTCTCACCTATATATTGACCTATGACATTCCTTATTCTCTTAATAATTGTGTATAAAAGAATATGTGAAATCTCTGTGTCTTATGCAGAATGGGCCATTGGAACATATGTACACATATATATGTATATATATATATATATACACTAATTATATATTAGCCAATAAAGAATGTATCAGTGATTTATAAAAAGCCCAAATTCTAGTTTTCTTGCATGTACAACCAACAAAACTGACATAAATACACAGTCACTTCTTCTGGAAATACACAGGCCCTCCCACTGGGCCAAAGAGAAAACAGGAGATTTTCCTTTTCATTAATGCTGTATCTTTTCCCTGTACACGTTTTCCTTTCTGCTTTCTGCTCGTAGTGTCTATATACCATGTGTATTCCTCCTGTGTGAATGAGTTTCTTGGGGTTCTCTGCAGCCACGCTGTCAAGTCCTCACCTCCTGAGCAGGCCCTGCCGGCCACTGTCTCCGCACATGCTCAGTGAAGAGCAGTTTGAGATAGCAGTCTGGTGTGAACACCCTTGTCACAGGAAGCTCATGGGAATCATCCCGCCCATGTGTTCATTGCAGAGTCTTTGGGCTTTCACCCCAACTGGAGCCTCTTCCGCCTTCCTGGGCCATGGTGCAAAAATGGACACAGAAACAGAGACTCTCTGTGATGGAGGAAAGAAGGGTCCAGGCCTGGTTGCTCTGCTTATTCTCAGTCTCAGCTCTTTAGAGATGGATTTTGAGTGGGTATGAAGGAAGGAGGCACAGAGAATCCTGTTATCTCTCACCAACCCTGCCACGATCTGCTCCAGGTGAGAAACACCTGAACTTGGCTGTGCTTTCTTTACCTATCTGGCACAGGTGAAGGCTACTTGTGGCCTTTGATATCAATAAAGCCCTTCTGTTGACCTTCAGACGCAAGCTTCCTAACACAGATTTGCTAACAGGAAGATAGACGCCAATCATGTCAAACTATTTAAAAGAAAAATGTCTCTCTCTTTTTGCAACACATGCCTTCTGACTCTGCCCACCCTATGAAGGCCATCTGCTGACATGAGGGGAATCTTGGGATTTTTCAGACCCTGCATAAAACTAGTTGTTGTTGTGGAATTTAGCTCCCGATCTGGCATTCTGTCTTTGACCAAGTCACTCCAAACTCTCCTTTGTTAGGGTGTGAGGACCCCCAGAACAGTGCTGGTCAAATGTCACTGTTGCTTATGTGTCACGGTCACCCCAAGGCCACAGCTGAGTTTCAGCAGCAGCTGAGCACAGAAGCCACAAGTCCAGATTTGGAGACCATACTTGGAGATGATGTAATGGTCATGAGTGCTACTTCCAGACTCGAGCAGGGCACCTGCTGTCCCCACAGACTGTGCCACCTCCATCTGGGCATCCTCACAGATCAGCTCCAGGTGTTTGACTAGCCTCTTGTACCCGACCATTGTAGGCACAGCTCCCACAGCCCCTTGGCTGAGATCTTGCTCCATACCAACTCAGCTTCTGCTGTGGCTTTCTCAAGGGCACGGTCACTTTCTCTGTGCCCTGGTGTCTTGCAAGGGAAACTGAGTCAGTACTTCTTTGTTTCATTTCTAGTCCCTTACCTTTTCATCCTCAATAAAAACCTCCTTTTTTGGAGGTCATTCCATTTTGCTGCATTTTTCCATCTCCACATTCTGGTAGACAGGTGTGTTGGCCCCCAGCCTCTTTCCCAGTGCCCCGGTCACAGCTCTGGCACCTCCACTCCTGTCTGTCAGTTCTGCGTCTGATGCCAGTTCTCAAGTTGGCTACTGTGTTTCCAGTAGCCAACACAGAGGACTTTCCCTGTGACACTGTACTCTCATGTTTGGAGATAGTGGCTACCCACAGTCATAGTTGATTGTCTATGGAAGTTGCTATTTTGAAGCATTTTTCTACACTGCCCCATATGATTCCTGAAAGAGGGAAACCATTCCCATTTAAGACTCAGGGATGGATAGAAAAGAACTTCCTAAGGCCTGGGACTTGGCTGTAGCCCAGGGTTCCTTCTCTGACAGGATTTCAAGGAAATACCTTGCAATCTCAGAATGTTTCCTCAAAGAAAAATATCAAAGTGGATCTAAAAACCAGTCAAGGAAATAAAAGCAAAAATTACTTCAAGTGAGTTAGAGGTTGTTATGGCTTGTATCTAGTTGTCCCAACACAGCCTTATGTGCTCAGAGGGGAGCTTTTGGGTGATGGGTAGATCAAGGGTATGTGGTACTAAATTAGTCCACTGATGAGAATCAGCATAGGTCTGGGTATGTCCAAACGGCTTCACTGAAGGCAGAACCCTCCACTACCACGCAAAAGGCTTGTAGCTTGGATGGGATAAAAGGGAAAGGTAGGCTTGCTTCTGGCTGCTTCTGACTTCTGCCTGCCCTGCCATGGACTATTTCTCCTCTGTGATGCCTCCTTTGCCACGCCACCCTGCCTTGGATCCAGCCAACTGTGGACTGAAATTTCTACAACTGTGAGTTGAAATAAAGCTTTCCTGCTTTCATCTGTGGGCATCTTATATTTTGTCCCAGCAATGAGAAAGTAACTAAGACAGGGTGAAAAGGTGAGGAACTTGTGGTCCAGCTCTGTGGTTCCTTGTTGTGGAAACAATTTGGTTCCCTCTGAGAAATGATTTGGATGATCTGGGGATGAGCACTCAGACAGGAAACAGCTGGTATTTCTTGGGTAGATCTGTGATTTCTGGAAGTAGGCATCCACAGCAGAGTGTTTGAGCAGCACCCAGATAGCCTGAGTTTCCACTTTGAGAAAAGTTTTACCACGGAAATTCCCAGTTGTTCAAAATTAGACTTCTAGAATGTATTTCACTTAGCTGTATGAATCTTGTAATTGCCCAGGGACCAAATTTGATGGCAATTATCCCTATTAAAAGTTTTGGTCAGAAGATAACATGTCTGGTATCACTTTATTTTAATTGATAGCATTTCACTTTCCCTTCATGCTCCTGGACTTGACACATATCCTTCTGCATGTCATTCAGGGGACCAGTGGGTTGGGAATGGCGCAAAGAAGAGAGTCTCATGCTTTTCCAGATGACTCTGTTTTTGAGGCATTCCTTAGCTTTATGGAATGAGGACTTGCGTGATCTTGAGCAGAAAGATGGGGGTGTGAGTCTCTCCTTAGTCCTCTGCATGGGTGGCATTAATATTACATGTTTGCTCTGCAACCTTCTCCAGACTGAGTGGTCTTGTCACTTTACACTCTACATTCAGTGTCTGTGGGGTGCACTTTGCAAATGTGCTCACTTGGAAGAAACAAAGATGCACGAGGGGAGGTGTCCTGTGGAGCAGCACCACCCTCTAAAGATCTCAGTGTGCAGAAACTGGTTCAGCAGGTCAACCTGGGCATCTGCTGTGTGGACACAGGTTGTCACTGACCTCTTCAATCCTACTCCAGGGATAAGGTGCTATGCAGCCTCTTCCCTGGGGTGGGGGTGGGGACCCGCCAACCCCAGGCCATTGCAGGCCCAGGGCAAGTGTGCCCAAAACAGGTTCCTGGTGCCTTTGGGTTTACACTCGGAAACACTGTTGTTGCACTTTGATGGCTTTGAGAACGCTTTACCAACGTGGTGCCCTGGGGCCCTTGGAGCAGTGTGACCTACTCAGGCATTCATGCTGGCTCTGGAAAAGAATAAAACATAGAATGTAGAAGTTAATCATATACAGTGTGGACTAGAAAGACTTTAGCACTCCCTCTCTCCCACAGTGTTTCTCTTTGTTTTCTCACATCCCCCTATGCTTTCTGTGGCTGTATCGATAGTCTTTTAATATTTCAAAGCACCTTTTTTGAAAGCACATTGGAAGTGGTAGGAAACCGAGAGCAGGGCTTGTGGGGTTGGCCTCTCTGCTCCCCGGTAGTCCTTTTGTCTGGGATATTGCGGTTCATATGGTCTGTGTAATCACCCATTGTCCTGTGACCCAGCCAGGAGGCAGGACAGAAGGAGGAGGAGGCCAGCAGGAACTCCCTCTCCTCGCCTTTGAAGATTAATTTAACTTTTCTTCTCTCTCTTTGTGTGTGTGTGTGTGTGTGTGTGTGTGTGTGTGTGGTGGGGGAGAGTGACAGTACTCAGTTCTCTCCCAGGGATGCCCACAGGCCTTTCTGAGGGCTGCTTGGATCTCTGCTCCGCTCTGGATCAGAACTGTGCCGGCTCCTACAGATCCCTCTGTGTATCTGAGGAGTCTTTGCTCAAGATTGCTGGCCTTGAATAGTTACAGGGCCAGGGCACCTGATGTGGTGTTTAGTCAACATTGTCTCCTGTTATTGCTGTGAGGCTGAAGCGGCAGCTTGTCTTTGAGAGAACTGTTCTGTTGACTCTCTCTGAAATGCTCCTTCAGCCCAGACCAAGAGGAGGTGAGTTGGGTGAGCGCGTGTGTGGCTCCTTAAAGCAGAACCTGGTGACGTGGGTTGGAAGGCCCTCTCCTCTGCGTCTGGGCTCCAAGGACAGCCCTAGGATGAGGTGGATCTTGGTTCAGGCCGTATGAGGTAGGGCACCACCAGGGGCTGACCCATGCGCTGCCACCTGCTGTTCCCACCCAGCACATCTGAGCTCAGTGCAAGCACCTGAATGCAGATGTACTGGTATCAGATGTGTTCTCTCGTCTTCATTTCCCTACAAAGAGGAGAGGATGGGAGGTAATTCTAGGTGTTGGGTAGCTTTCTGTCACTATAACCAAATGTCACATTGTACAGATTTTGGCTCACACTTTGGTCTGTTGGCCCCATTGGTTTGGGTCTGTGGTGGCAGCTCGTGGCAGATATGTATGGCAGAGGAAGCTGCTAACAGGAATCAGAAGACAGAAGATGGCCCCCTCCTACGATGTGCCCACCTAAGACATGCCTCTTCCTAAACATACTCCTACTAGGGTGCACCCCAGAGACCAGAAAGCCATTTCTCCCTAGGCTCCACCTCCAAAGACTTTACCATATCTCCATGGAAACACTCTGAGGACCATGCCATGTACACATGGGTCTTTGCAGAACACTCTGCATCCACACTCTAGCATTATAGACACTCTTCTTCCCATTGTCCACTGGAGAGAAGACATGCTGATCTTTCTAAACTTCAGTCAGACGGAAGGAAAGAGACTGTCTGGCTAATAATAAACAAGAAAGTTACACAGCAAAAATTCCTTCCCTTTTTGAAACGACCTGCAAACAGTTTCACACAGAGCTCCCAGTGGACTCTCCAGGACGTGATGGCTTGTCAAGCTCTGGTGTAGCCGCCAGCATCCGTCTTAGGAATCTGTCCAAGACCCCCTGGAACTTATCATTTCTCTCTTCCAAGGGAGCTGGGTATCCCTCTTCCATGCTCTCTTCAAATACAGCTCTCTCCCTGATGGGGTAAACATGTAAAACAGCAAGCCGATGGCACACAGTAGGGACTTAGTCAGTGTTTCATAGATCCAGAAGACTGGAGTAGAAAGCAGACTTAGAAAACCTTTACAAGCATGTCTTCTTTATTGGAAACACGTGAACCTGGATGGCGGGTTTTAATTGCCAAAGCTAACAAAGGTCTAGGTCCCAATTGTCATTGCTGAAACCTCTCTGTGGAAGGCCTGAGGGCAGAAACGGTTTTGCAAGAGGTCAGCCCGCACTTCATGTGGTTGCCTGGCCTCCATATTGTAACTATTTTGCTGATTAAATTTCAATCACATATATTTACATTTTCAAAAATTTCACAAGAGAGGTAACATCATTTTATGAGTCAGATGTCGTCAATAAAATCAGATATTGTTATGTGACAGCACCAGTCCATCTTGCCCACGGCTGGGTCCTACGGAGTCATCCGCAAGGTGGTCTTCACACAGGGGTGGACATGGCATAGGCGAGACTTCCTTGGTGGGGTCATGTCTCTGTGTGGAGGGGGAGGCGTCCACCAGGCTTTTTGAGGTGTTGAGGTTAGATCTTGTAGCTAGTGACAGTTCAGGAAGCACAGTTTAGGTGTTGAGGAAGACTGATGCTCAGAATAAGCTTTACAAAGATAAAACAGGTGAGCGTTTGCAAGTGTGCATTTGAGAGGGACTTGATGCCTTGCGTCCACATCTGACTTGGCAGAGCTAACACTCTGTTTTCTCTGTCTGGCTTCTTTGCCTTATGCAGCAGTTGCCCCGATTTATACCACACTGGGCTCCCCTGGGCTGTGACCACTTGACATGCCTGATCACTTAACACCAGTGTTGCATTATCTGAAAAATGAAACTGTTGCGGAGAGCGTTTTGTCAATATCAGGTCATGCTTCTCGTATCATCCAGTATTCGGGGTAAAACGTGACCAGTTCTGCAGCTGCCCCTGAAAATGCTTCTTTTTTATCATTGCTATTGGCCAATCACTTGAGGGCAGAGCCCTGTCATAGGAAAAAGAGGCCTTTGGAAAAATGGACCACATTCTGAATGGTCTGGAGAGCAGCTCTCCACCTGCTGAATAGGCATTTTCTGAGTTTTTCCTTAAGAACACAGCCAAGAACTTTGTTTTTAAAGATCACACCTGAGTTAAAGGGACAAAAGGTAGCTTTGTGTTTTATTAAGCCAGAGAGTACAGGTTTCTAAACCTAATTTGGCCACAAGACTATAGTTTATAATGAGTGTTTGTGTCTGTGGGTACCCTTGGTACTCGGATGTTTTTAAAGACTGGCCCCAGCTGAAAGAGGTCATCAGAGGCACGAATTAAGCTTGAATGACTAGCTCTGAGTCATTTCACAATCAGGCATGCTGCCCAGAAAATCATAATTCTGATGCTTTCGCTTCTCGCTGTCAAAATTAGCTGGCAAACATTCGTTGGGAGTTTTTTAAACTCTAGCAAATAATCAGCCCTGATAGCAACATTCTCCCCATTTCTCAGGTGAAGTTAAGTGTTAGCTGTGGCCTTTTGACTGTTCCGCTAAGGCTGAGGGACACTGCCAAAGCTGTGGACAGGGAAAGACTTGTGCACAGTTCTGTGATACAGCCAACCTCCCGGACGGAGGAGCTGCTGGCGGGAAAGCGGTTCGTCTCTACCTTTCCGTGAACAACGAGACGCGTGGTGCTGGCACTTTGGAAACGCGAACAGAAACCCCTTGCCTCCTGCATGGACCCCGGCCATTACAAGAGAGCTTTTATTTCTGTTCACCGTGCTGGGGAGCAGCAGGCCGGGCGGCTCAACTCCCCAGCTGTTGCGGGCTGAGGACTGAGCGGCCACATCTGGGCTGGCATCTTTGAGGAGGCGCTAATCTGTAGCTGAGGTATGCTAAGCCTCTTTGCTTTTCTTTGCTGCCTCTGGAGCTCAGAGGTGACTGCATCAACAGGGGACAGAAGGGAACAATTGCGGACAGTGATACCAGGATGCATGTGGGCAAAAATAAAGGGCAGGACAAAAAGCTCATGCCTTGATCAATCTGGCAGAAGATGTGCTTTGCTGCTTGAAAGGTGCCGGGCCGGCTCCGGAGCACAATGGCCGCCAGCCCCTCAGATGGGATGGGAGTGTCGACCAGTGACCAGCGAGGCTGAGTTCAGAGGGGTGCCAGGGAGCTGGCGCCACAGAAAGGTATCTCTCAGATTCTGACTGTGCTGCTTGGTCACAAAGTTGCGTTCTTTTCTGCTGCTGAATGCACGTGTTTGATTAATAAGATTTCAGGTAGAAGAAGGCAGGCAGTGGCTTGAAAGCTGAGCCTTTGTGTCACAGAAAGCTGGGTACTCTTGTGCCTAGACAAGGGGTCGCCTCCCTGAACTTCAAGTCGCTCTCCTCTTCCAGGTGCAGTGTGGGAGGCCCTGTGGCAGAACCAGCATTGTCGAGGCCCCAGCAACTGGCCGACTCCCTCAGAAACATCGCACTGGTGTTCAGCCCATGTAAACCCAAGCCGTCACCTCTGCCTCCTTCATACCTAATGGCAACTGTCCTGACCAGGAGCCCTAGGTGCTGCAACCCCCACCCGTGCTTTGCCCTTTTGTCAATGATAGGTTCTGTCTAAACTTTCATGGTCATTCTGGCTGGAAGTCATTTTGTTTTGGTGTGGAATCCTATGCTAATTGTTTACTTTTCAGACTGTTTTTCAGCTCCTCTTGTACTTAGAAGAACTCCTCCTTTGGACGGTAGGATATGCAAGCATCTGGCCCTGTGTACGCCTGACTGGCACGCCCCCGCGAGCCCTCTGCACGGTGATTCTCACAGGCCTCCGGAGGTGCCTGAGCAGTCAGGTAAGAGGGGCGTTTAAGGGGCGTGGAGAGTTAGTTTCAGCTCCTTTTGGAGAGCAGTCCTGGTCAATCACCACTTTCCTTGGGAATGAAGGACAGAGTGGCGGGGGCCTGACCACCTGACTGGAATTGGCCTAGGTATTTTCACACAGCCAGGATTTATAAGGGATGCTTGCAGAGGGTGCAACAGAAAGGGTACTTACTTCCTCACCCATGGGCACCAGAGGTGAATACACCTACCGTTAGGGGCATCTTAGAGAACTTGCTGGGTTTCCCCCCACTTCCTGAGCATAAAATGGCTTTCTTTTTGAGAGTAGATGCTTTCATGACATTAATTCTTTGCGTGTGTGTGCGCGCATGTATGCATGTGTGCGCACGTGTGTGTGTGTGTTTTACCAAGGGTCGAACTCAGGACCTTGAATTGCCCAAGCAGGAATGGTGCCAAGGAGCTGCATCCTTGACCCAGGCCATTGATTCTTCTTCTTTTTTTTTTTTTTGCTTTTTTATGGTATATTTTATTGGTACATTATATATACACATTACAATTACACTCTACATTGAGAATTTGTACCAGTATATGACACAACTTAATTCTCATTTTCCCCCTCCCCTACCTACCTTACCTTCCTCCACCCCTGTATACACAAGCATTGTTTCCTTTTTTTAACATTAATTTTTTTCTTTCTTCATTATTTGCCCCTAGGCCCCATTACCCTTTGAATATTTACTATTTCACAGTATCAATCATTCATTCTAGAACACATTTATAACTTCAGTTTATCATATCAGAGAAAATATATGATATTTGCACATCTGTGACCTATTTATTTCACTTATGAGTATGTCCTGAAGGTACATCCATTTGAATATAAATGATTCTATCTTATCATTCTTTATGGCAGAGTAATACTCCATTTTATAAAAAAACCCATATCTTTTTTATCCAGTCTAGAGTTGATGGGTATTTGGGTTGTTTCCAAGATTTAGCTATCACAAACTGAGCTGCTATAAATATGAGTGCACTTATGTCACTGTGATAGCAATCTTGTAATTCTTTTGTGTATATCCCCAGCAGGGGAATAGCAGGGTCAAATGTAACCTCTAATCCTAGTCTTTTGATGAATCTCCACACTGATCTCCATGGTGGTTGTACTAGTCTACATTCCCACCAACAGTGGAGAAAGGTTCTTTTTTCTCCACAACCTCGCCAGCATTTGCTGCTGGCTGATTTTGAGATAGCAGCCATTCTTTGTGGAGTAAGATGGAATCTCAGAGTGGTTTTCTCTAGATCTGTGAAATATGCTGTTGGGATTTCAATTGAGATTGCCTTGAATCTATATAGAAGTTGTGGGAGTGAAGCCATTTTGACAATGTTGGTTCTTCCTATCCAGGAACAAGGGATGTCTTTCCATTTTCTGATATCCTCTTCAATCTTCTTTTTCAGAGTGTTGTAGTTTTCAGAGTAGAGGTCCTTTGCCTCCTTTGTTAGACTGACTCCTAGATATTTCATTTTTCTGGATGCTATTGTAAAAGGAACTGAGTCCACAATTTCTTTCTCTATCAATCTATTATTTGTGTATAAAATACTATTGACTTTTGATGATTGACCTTATATCCAGCTACACTACTAAATCTGGTGATTAAGTCTAGCAATTGTTTGATGGAGTTTTTAGGGTCTTCTAGGTAGAGCATCATGTCATCAGAAAATAATGACAGTTCAAGTTCTTCTTTTCCTATCTGTATTCCTTTTATTTCTGAAAGAATGAAATCTGATATCCAGAGTTACCACATCATTAGATTCAAATGTCCATTTTTTTTTTTTTTTTTTGCTTTTTGGAGACAGGGTCTCGCTTTGTAGTTCAGGCTGGCCCTGAGCTCACTATGGTGCCCAGGCAAGCTGCCGCGAACTCAGCAATCCTCCTGTCTCTGCCTCCCGAGTGCTGGGATGACAGGCGTGAGCCACCACGTCCGGCACTGTGGTATGTGTTGTTGATTGTTGGTGGGCGTATCTCCACGCCCAGCATTATACGTGGTTACCGGGGATCGAACTCAGGTCCTTTCGCTTGCAAGGCAGGCGCCAGAACGACTGAGCTAACCCTCTGGCCCTCAAATGTCCATTTTTCAAAAAAAGCCTCAAAGCATAGAAAGAAACAGGACATTACGATCAACTGAAAGAAAACAAAAGGTAAACCACAGAAATTGGCCAGGGAAAGACTAGATAGTGGATCTTCTAGACATTAAGTTGTCTTAATGATGCTCAAAAACCTAAAAGATGATGTAAAGTCAAGAAAATGTTGAATAAAATGAAATAGCACTAGAAATAGGTTAACTTAAATAAATAATAATTCTTGGCTTGAAAAAGCATAAAAATTGAAATGAAAAACTTACCAAGAGGATTCAAAAGTAGATTTGAGGAGGAGGAAGAAAGAATCAGCAAATTTGAAAAAGGATGAGATTATTGAGTTTAAGGGAAGAAAGTAGGAAGATGAAAGAAAAGGAAATAGAGCCCATGGGACTTGTGGGGCACTATTAAGTGAACCAACATATGCTTTGTGGGAGTAAAGAAAACAGAATAAAGAAACAGTGACTGAAAACTTCTCAAATTTGATGGACAGAAGTATAAAACTCATGGACTTCAAAGGTCTCAGGATGGACACATGGAGCTATACATAGAGAGAAATTACAGTCACACTTTCAAAAGACAAAGAACCCTAAAAGCAGCAAGAGAGATGTGACACCTCACATATAAGGGATCCTCAAAATATAAACAGCAACTTTCTCATCAGATACTTTGGAGGTAAAAAGGCTGATATATTCAAAGTGCTAAAAGAAAAAAGCACTTGTTAATCAAAACTCATATCTCCTAAAATGGTCTAATCAAAAGTGAGATATTGCCAGGGGTGGTGGCTCATGCCTGTAATCCCAGCACTCAGGAGGGAGAGGCAGAAGGATTACTGAGTTCGAAGCTTGCCTGGACTATATGGTGAGCTGAGGGCCAGCATGAACTACACAGTGGGACCCTGTCTCAAAAAAACAGAACAACCAAAAAAGTGAGATATTAAAGAAACCCAGATCTTCTAAGATAAAAACAGAAGAAATTCCTTGCCAGTGATTCCTTTGATCAAGGAATAGCTACAAAAATGTTTTTCCCATTCTGTGGGATATCTCTCACTCTGTTGGCTGTTGTCTTTGGTGTTTAGAGGACTGATTCTTGATATTATTTCTTGTGCTACTGGGGTTCTGTCCAGAAAGTCCTTACTTGCCCCCTTGTCTTCAAGAATTGTATAAATTTTATATTCCAGTATATTGTTTCTCTTTTACAAAATTTAGATCTTTGATTCATTTTCATTCTAGTTCAGTTACATGATGAGATATATGGGTGGGGATAGCCAGTTTTTTTCAGCAATATTTATTAAAGAGATTACCTTTCCTCCAGGGCATGTTTTTGGCCCCTTTGTCAAAGATCAAGTAGCTGTATCTACTGGGGGTTGTTTGTGTCTTCTAGTCTATACCAGTCTGACCCACATTCCTGTTATTTTTTGCCAGTACCATGCTGTTTCAATCACTGTAGCTTTATAATATAACTTCAAATCTGTAATATGATGTCTCCTGCTTTGCTTTGTCACTCAGTATTGCTTTTGCTATTCTGGGTCTTTTTGATTCCACATAAATTTTAAGATTATTTTCTCTATCTCTGTGAGAAATGACATTGGTGTTTTGATTGGGATGTATTAAATTTGTATATAAGTTTTGGAAGTTTAATTATTTTGATTATATTGGTTCTTCCTATTCAGGAACAGAAGATATTTTGCCCTTTTCTGATGTCCTCCTCAATTTTGTTTTTCAGTCAGATGTAATTTTCTTTGTAGAGGTCTTTCATTTTCTTAGTTAGGTTAAAACCTAAATATTTATATTTTTCAGTGTTACTGTGAATGATATTGTTTCCTAATTTTTTTGATGAGTTCATTGTTAGTATATAGGAATGCTAAGGATTTTTGTGTATTTATTTTGTATCCTGCTACATTAAAGTATTCAGTTATCAGTTCTAGGAATCTTTTGATGGAGTTTTTCTGGTCTTATAAATAAAGAATCCTGTCCTTTGCAAATACTGTTATTTTGACTTTGTTCTTTCTTAAAATCCCCTTTTTATTGGTTTCTCATGCTTGATGTCTTTGGGTAATATTCTGCGGAGCATGTTGGTCAGGAATGATGACAATGGACATCCTTGACTTGATTCTGACTTTAAAAGGAAGGCTTTTAGCTTTTTCCCATGTAATATGATGCTGGCAGTAGATTGGTCATAAATGACTTTTATCTATGCCTCTTTTATTCAGGCTTTAAAAAAAGCATGAATGAATGTTGAATTTTATCAAAGATTTTTTCTTTATCTGTTGAGATGATTGTGTGATTTTTGTTCTTGCTCTTATTTATTTGATGAGTTAAATTTATATTGAATTGATTTGTATGCATTGGACCATCTCTTGGATGCTTGATTATGGTGTATGACCTTTTTGATGATTTGTTGCTTTCTGTTGGCCAATACCTTTTAAAGGATTTTTGCATCTATGTTCATCAGAAAAATTGGGCTATAGTTCTGTTGTTTTGGTAATATTCTTTCCTGGTTTTGGATCAGAATAATGTTAGCTTCTGAGAATGATTTTGGATGTATTATTTCCCTTTCAATTTCACTAAAAAGATTGGGAGTAATCATAATGAATTTTCCCTGAAGTTATTTTAGAATTTAGGTGTGAGCCCACCAGGGCCTGGGCTTTTCTTAATTGGTAGCTTTTTTGGCTAATGCTTCATTTTTTTTTTTTTTGTCTATTGGATTGCTCAATATTTTTAGTTCAATATTTCTTCTTGGTTCTATTTTGGTAATTCATATGTATATCAATCTGTCCATTTCTTTTGAGTTCTCAAATTATTGGGCGTATGTGTTTGTGAAGAAGGTGCTAATAATTTTCTGGGTTTTGGTAGTGTCCACTGTGAGTTCACCTTTTTCACTTCCAGTGGCATTAATTTGTAGCTTTACTTTTCTTTTTTTGGGTGAAGAGTGAATCATTCCAAATATTTTGAACTTTTTTATAGTTAACATAAACTTTGTTAGTGCTCCAAATGTATTATAGGATATATGCTTATTAAAAGTTATTTCTCTAGCCGGGTGTGGTGGCACACACCTGTCATCCCAGCACTCGTGAGGCAGAGACAGGAGGATTGCTGAGTTCGAGGCTTGCCTGGGCTACATAGTGAGCTCAGAGCCAGCCTGAACTACAAAGTGAGACCCTGTCTCAAAAAAAAAAAAGTTATTTCTCTTTTTTTCCACTTTTTCCCTTCCAGTATATTTTGTCTGATTCTGATATTGTATTCAGTGTCTTCTTTTAGCTCAAATTTGTCTAATATATCTTTGCCCAATATAATAACTTATCGCTACATGCCTCCCCCAAAGAACCATGCACAGATGGGGCTTTTTAGAAGTGACCGGATCTAGAATGTGTGATAGTGGGATTAAGGCTAAGTCAATATAGATTAAAAATATGATAACTAGACAGTCTGCTAATTGGTTTAGCATAATTCTGGGCATGGATAATGGGAAGGAATGTCATTGGCACCTCCCCAAAAGGTTTTAGCCTGGATAGGATAAAAGGGAAAGAGAGGTTTGCTAGTGCTGCTGCTGGCTTCTGCCTGCTTGCTGCTTACATCTTTCTGCCTGAAGTGCCATAGACCCATTCTCCTTGTGATATCCCTATGCTATGTCTATCTGCCTTGGAGCCAGCCAACTATGGGCTAAAGCCTCTACAAATTACAAACTGAAAGAAACCTTTCCTTCCTTAACTTTGGGTGGATATTTTGTCTCAACCACAAGAAAAGAAACTAGGATACTTAAGACTTACTTTATCCTCTATATAATTTTATTCCAAGACTGGCTCTTGTAAATAACATAAAACTTAAACATTTTTATTGTGGTATAATACACATAAATTTATTATTATAAACATCAGTGCTATAGAATATATATATCCATATTTTACAATCATCATCATCCATTCATATCAGAACTCTTTTTAGCATCAAAAAGTGAAATACATACTCTTCATTTCCCCATTCCTCATCCTCTTCCAACCACAATGCTACTTTCTGTTCTATGGCTCTAACTATTCTAGGTAGCTCATGTAAGTGGAATGATACAGTACTTTTCTTTTCGAGACTGTATTATCTCATTTACCATATTTCCCTAAACTTTCTCTATATTGTAGCAATGTCACAATTTCCTTTTTTAAAGACTGATATACTAATAGATAGATGACTAGATGATAGATAGATAGACACTACAAAAAGTATATACATTCTTCAGAAAAAGAAAAATGTGTATAAATATTTTCATATTAAATTTATTCAGATATCATGAGATTAATACAAGTTACTTTTGGCCCCTATAATTACAAGTACTCAAAGTAGGGGCAATAGCTTTCAGACATATATTAGTATGGCAAATTGCTTCTTGCATAATCTTGTTTATTGAGATTCTGCATGTGCATTTCCAATTTCTTCACTAAGGATCAGCAGTGTAGTAGGGTTTCTGTGATATATGACATCCTCTAGGGCACTTGTATGAAAATAACAACACCTGTTGAAAAAATTAGTTTATTTTTGTTTTCTTGGAATATGTATACATTTTTTGTGGACCTTTACATTTTGCTTATGCACCCATCTATTGATGGACTCATAGGTTGCTTGAATTTCTGCAGTGAATATGAGTGGATTTGGTCCACTTTCCATTTTCTGTTTCTACCACATAATTGGTAAGTAAATTATAAGTGATAGAACTGTATTTTGCTTACAGTTCTGGAGGCTGAGAAATCAAAAATTGAGGCCTCACATCTGGTGAAAACCTTGCTACATCCTATATGAAGAGAAGGCAACTGAGTGCTCACAGAACAGAGAAATCTGATCAAAATCCCCCTTTTTATCAGGAAACTCTCTTGCACAATAAATAACCTCCTCTTGTGGTATCATCCTTAACCCACTGGTGTAGGTAGTGTCTACATCTCATAACCACCTCTTGAAGATCAGTCTGTTAATATTGTTCTGATTGGAATTTAATTTTTCCATGAATTCTGAATAAGACATTCAAATATTTTTTCAAAACTCTGCTCTCAACGTTTATGGGAAGAGTTGTCACTGGATTATGAGGTTACTCCATTTTTAACGGTAGGTCATAGCCATCCAGTCTGCTGTTGCTTCTCCTTTGAGCCTTATGGAGCTCCCAGCGCTCACCTTGCTTCGGTAGAGTCAGGCCAGGGAGCGAGCCTGGCTGTAGCTCACTATGTAGTCCAGGCAAGCCTCACACTTGGCAATCCTCCTGCCTCTGCCTCCTGAGTGCTGGGATGGCAGGCGTGAGCCACCACGCCTGGCACTGTGGTGTGTGGTACTGATTGCTGGTGGGCTGAGTCACCACGTCCAGTATTTTGTATGTGGTTTCCAGGGATTGAACTCAGGACCCTGGGCTTGCTAGGCAGGTGCAGGAACCACCGAGCTAAATCTATGGCCCATAGCCCAGCTGTTTTGTTTCTTTCTCTACACTGTGGCCTACGTCTTCTCCGTAGTTTAAAACTTTTACATTCCTTCCTGCTGTAAGAGGAAAACCAAATTTGTTAAACCTTCCACTCAAGTCGAACTCTAGCTTGCTTCTTGGAAGGTGGGGAGGGAGATTTCTCCTCTGTTATTTGACTTCATAAACTTTGTTACTTATACTGCAAAGCTGCTCTGGCTCTGCAGCTTTTGTTTATAATTGAGGCTGGAACCTCAGAAGACTGCCAGTTTGAGATTAGAAGTGCCTTGGTTGTTAAAAAGGATTGTTATGGTTGTTTCCGTTACAGGTGGAAATCTGTGCACCATTCTAACAAATGGGAGCTCGTGATCTGTAGGCTGTGTAGCCAATGAGACTTGTAAGCTTGTAACCAATGAAATGAAGCTAAAATGTAACTCCACCTTAGCTTCGAGAACATTCTGTAAGTACGTTATAAAAGCAGATTTCCCAGCAGCTTATCAGCCTCTTTGTAGAGAGATCTCAGGCTGGGTCCCGCTGGCGGCTTTAGAATAAAGCTGCACACTTTGTCTCCGAAGCTCCTGAGTGTGTCTTCCATTCTCCTGGACTGGCTGCTCCGAGCTCTGTTGCACACTAGAGCTGCACACACTAGCCTAGCTGGAGTTCTGTCATGCCACTGATTCCCAGGATCTACCTTTGTTTGTCGCTGATTCCCAGGGATCTACCTTTGTCACTGATTCCCAAGGATCTACCTTTTTTTTTTTTTTTTTTTTTTTTGCTTCCCCGGGTTATTTTCCAGTGTTTGGAGTCCCAATTTTGGAAAGGCAAAATTGCTTCCAGTTCCCTCTTGACCATTTCGAAACCCTCCTCAGCACTTTTGTAAGTGTGTGAAGCATCTGGCCAGTTTGAGCCCTGCTATGCTAAATCGTGAGAGTCCACTCAGTGCGGCAGGTACAACTGCTGCCTGTAAGACAAAACCAGTCTTTTTCTCCCTAAAAGGGAAGAAGAAACAAGTGGAGACTGACTCAAAGAACAATAAAACAAGACTCAGAGGGTTAGAGTCAAGTATTGACATCCCAACAACTTTCTCACATAGCCCTAGTGTCATGTATGTGTGTGTGTGTTTTAGAATACTCACACTGAGGAAGGCGTGATGGGTTTATATGAACAACATCCCAGATTTCACTGAAAAAAAAAGGGAAGATTTAAACATAAAAATACTGTATTTCTAGATGGGATAACTACTGGAAAAATATAGATTCAACCCAAATTAACTTATAGGGTTAACACGTAGGGACAGGGAGAGGAACACTCTCCAAGCCAGGCCCGCAGTGACTCGCCTCCAGCTGGGCTCCACTCCGACTGCTCATGCATCTGCAGACATCAGCGGGTTAACCCACCAGCGAGGGCAGCGCTGCCCGACCCGCTCACCTCCCCACGAGTGTCTTAATTCGGTCGAGCTGGCGATTGAGTTCAGCTCAGCAAGGATGATTATTACAGCCGTATCCATAGCAGTTCAAGATGAGAACTGGCTCGTGCTCCATGTTGTAGGACTGTGTGAGTTACATGTAATGATGGAACACTATGAAATTATTGGAGGAGAAACGGGAAATAGTTGTAATATATTACTGGTAATCTTCAAAGGGTGAAAGCGGGTCACAAAAGAGTGCTTATGGTAAAATATTATTTTTGTGGTACAAAGGTCTGTATGTATATGGGAATGGCCGGTTGTTTACAAATAGAATGTGGTCAACAATTAGTTCCAGGTGAGCTGAAGTCCACCTTTGTATTTTTCTTTGTTCCCTACATTTTCTACAGCTATGGATTTGTCAAAAGGAAGTGCCTATTAAAAATTGAAGAAATGTTACATTCTCTCACTGCTGTCATTTTTCTGGTAGTGTTCTTGCTTCAGAAATGCTTCACAATTAAACATATTGATTTGCCTTTCTGAGTCAGTGGTATCGCTAATCTACCATTCAGAAGAGGAAATTGAGGTACAGTGGGGAGGGAGTTAGGGCCCTAATCTCCAAACAAGCTCTAGAGCTCCTCAGGGTCACCAGGCAAGCAACATCTCTTTCTGTTACACTCTGCTGTACACGCACCCTGACACGCACACTACACAGATACATAGGCAGAATACAACCTGATATGCACATACTACACACATGTACACACTGTACCCCATACATTGCACATGCACACACATGTACAATTTGTTCTATACTATATACATCACACACATACAGACACGCACACACACACATATAAGACCTGTACACAAAATGGTCACATTCATGCAACATATATATACACTCAAGATGGCTAGTAAACAAACTGAAACAGTCACATGTACTTTGTACACACACACACCAAAACACACGCACATATTACACCTGTATAGATACACTCATGCACATACACTCACATTCAAACCCACAGACAGTCACATATAGTCTCTGCATACATACATAACACTCTCACACAATCACACGCACACTGGTGCCCTCAGCATCTTTACCGGGAACCAAATGAGTGGAATTTCCACCATTAAGAGGGAGCTCTTGCTCCCCTCCACTGACTCCACTCTGCCGCACCCGCCTACAGTCAGCACCTTTCTGAGCACACCCCTTTGAGAACAGCGCTGACTCCTCAAGGCCGGCGCCCCGCCCGGCTCCCATCGGCTCCCACACGCCCGCCCGTGCACCTTCTCCATGTCCTCTCGGGGATCGTGCGCCAGCACCTCACCGTTTACTGTGCCCACGCCCTCTAGGCCTGCGGTTAGAAGCTCCTTGAGACACAGTGCCCGTCACAGGACTCATCGTGTGCAAAGACTTGTGGAATGAACGAATCATGGGTGCAGGACGCGAGACCCCCAGTGCAAACTGCAAACACTCGGCCTCATCTGTGACATCAGCGGCTGAGATGAGGAAGCTTCCTATCACCGTTAGCATTCGCGAACACACCGCAGCGCATTCCTGACTGCCAGCCCGGAGCGGGGGTGGAGGTTGGAGACTCCAAGGTGTGGATGTTTTTAGCTCCGCGTGGGGCAATAACAACAGCGGGTGTGCTTACAGGGACTTTTAGTCCTGTCACCTGAGGGACACGGGACGCACTGGGCACCCTATGACCCCACATGTGGTTTGCTCTTGGCCTGGGGATAGAACAGGTCCTTTGACTGCCCATCACCCCTGAGTTTTGTGCCACCGCATGTGGCCTGAGATGCTTGGACGAAGGAGGTTGGCACTGGAGAGCTGCCCCAGCTCCTCAGGCTTCCTTCAGGCGAGCAGCCCGATGCCATGGCTGGCTGCCACTTTAAAAATAGGGCTATGGGTGCAGCCTGGAGAATTGTTTTTTGACAGTTACCCTATTCTGTCAGAGACAAGAGCCCCAGGAGCCCCGAGATGCGATGGAAGAGGGGCAGTGAGGCCGGCAGCTCCATCCTTCTGCGCCGGGCTGAGGTGAGTGGCTGCCGTCCTGCCCAGCAGGAGCGAACGGGGCCCTGCTGGAGGGACGAGGTCAGGAGTGCCAGGCCACCTCAGCGGGGGCTGTGTCACCCTGTCCCCAGCTTCCACTGTGCTTCTTCCGTTCAAGCCTCGACCTGACACGTTCATCCTGCTCTGAAGACACGTGAGCACAAGTGGAGCCCAGGAGAGGAAAGCCGTGTGCTCCGTGGGACAGGAGCTGACCCTCATACGTGGTACCACACACCCAAGACAGACAAGAGCTCTCATAGATGTGCACTCACACGGGTGGGGGTGAGCTCACTCAGAAACAGGCACACACTGGCGGATGTGAATTTTCACAGGTAA
The DNA here is from genome assembly GCA_004025085.1 of Thryonomys swinderianus. NCBI lineage: Eukaryota > Metazoa > Chordata > Mammalia > Rodentia > Thryonomyidae > Thryonomys > Thryonomys swinderianus. The sequence goes on from PVIC010002585.1 coordinate 55,402, forward strand.
ACGCGCACACGGATGAATGCACACTCACAGATGTGAACTTCCACGGGCAGACATATTTACAGATAGATTCTCACAAGCATGAGCACACACTCAGTGACGAGAGCATACACTCAGAGTGAGCTCCAACAGATAGATGTGAACTCACACTCGGTGTGTAGACATGAACACGTACTCACCAATGATAGCTGTGAATGTACACTCCATTACCAGTGAGCACAGACAGTTAGATGTGAATCCATACAAGCTCACAGATAAACGTGAAGGCATAATCAGACACAAACTCACACTCACATCCACAGACTCAGAGAGACTTACTCATAGACATGAACTCATACACTGAAACATGAATGCACATTCCCAAGCACAAATGTGCTCATCATTTTAACAATTTATTTACAAGGCTGAACTTCACACAATTATATTGTATTTGATTCTTTTTCCATTTTGTGATTGTTTGGTTTTAGTGTTTTTAGTTGATACTCCAGTTATGAAAATGTCCTGAGACAGTAGCATATTCAGCAAGGCTCTCCCAGCCTCTCCCAGCTAGAGCCAATCCCTTTAACCTTGGGTGTCAGTGATTTCGTCTCAGCAGAGAGGGAGGAACCAAGATGTAAACCCTTGAGAAAAGCACAGACAAAATGCAAGTACAGCTGGCTCTGTTTTCATATGGTCTGCAGGACAGAAATGGCTTAATTTTTATTTGCGTATTGTTTCGAGGTAAGCATTGAACTCTAGGCTTTAGCATGGGTTGAACTAAATCCCCAACACTTTTTTTTTTTTTTTTGAGACGGGTCTTGCTTTGTAGTTCAGGCTGGCCCTGAGCTCACTATGTAGCCCAGGCAAACCTGGAACTCAGCAATCCTCCTGCCTCTGCCTCCCCAGTGCTGGGATTATAGGCGTAAACCACCACACCCAGCATTGTGGGGTGTGGTACTGATTGCTGGTGGGGGTGAGTCACCATGCCCAGAATTGTTGTATGTGGTTACCGGGGATTGAACCAGGGACCTTGGGCTTGGTAGGCAGGCGCCAGAACTACTGAGCTAAATCTCCAGACCCCCAACACTTTTTAAAAATATTTTTGATTTGGAATCAGAGTCTCCCTAGTCTTACTAAATTGCTAAGTTTTTGACCAGACTAGGCTTGAATTTGTGATCCTCCTGCCTCAGTCTCCCATAGTACTAGGATAGCAGGTATGTGCCACACTTGACTGGTTTTCCTTTTTTTTTGAGAAAAGGTCTTGCTTTGTAGTTCAGGCTGGCCCTAACCTCACTATGTAGCCCAGACAAGCCTTGAACTCAGCAGTCTTACTGCCTCTGCCTCCCGAATGCTGGGGTTACAGGTGTGAGCCACCACACCTGGTTGGCATGGCTGGTTTTCCTTTTTTATGGGATGAAAATAGTCAAAAGAGGAATAGTATTTCTTGACATGAAAATTATGTGAAGTTCAGATTTTATCATTCATAAATGAAATTTTATTGTACACAGACAGACTCAGTGCCATCTATGGGTACATTTTGGCACAATGATTTGTGGTTCCAACCAAGAGGTCTCCCTCACAATGCCAAAGCTGTTTCTGTTCTGGCTGTTTTCAGAGAAAGTCTATTGGTCTTTGTTGGAAATGAATACATGATTTCTGTACTCAAAAGCTGTGCTATGACCATCCCAAATTATAATTAGCATGTGACTATTCTTCTGCTAGGTATATACATGAAAGTATTAAAAGGCTCATACCACAGAGATGTATGTGTGCCCATGTTTATAGCAGCTCAGTTTGTGATAGCTGAATCTTGGAAAAAGCCCAAATGCCCATCATTGGGAGACTGGATAAAAATGTTTTAAAAATGGAATATTGATTGTAGACTTGTGCAACCATTGTGGAGATCAGTGTGGAGATCCCTCAGAAAACTAAGATTAGAATTTCCATTTGACCCTCTAGGAATATACTCAAAAGAATTAAAAAAGTCATATCATAAAGACATGTGCATAGCAGCTCAGTTTGTGATAGCCCAATCTTGGAAGCAACCCAGACACCCATCAACTGGAGACTGGATAAAGAAGATGTGTGTGTGTGTTTATAAAATGGAGTATTACTCTGCCATAAAGAATGACAAGTTTGAGTCATTTATGTGCAAATGGACACACTTTGAAGACATACTAATAAGTGCAATAAATAAGTCACAGATATGTAAATACCGTATTGTTTCTCTGGTATGAGAACCTATAAATGTAAATGAGTTTTAGAATGTATGATAGATTTTGTGAAATAAGAAATATTCACAGGGAATGTGCTAGGGGAAAGTAATGAGGGGAAAGAATAAATATGATTTGAAAAGAAAAAGAAAGGATATGTATATAGGGGGTGGGGGTTGTGGGGTGGGTAGGCATATGGTAAAAATGAGAATTAACTCATGTCTTATATTGGTACAAATTCCCCAATACTGAGTGTGATTGTGAGTTGTATATAAAATGTACCAGTAAAGCTGGGCGTGGTGGCTCATGCTTGTAATCCCAGCACTTAGGAGGCAGAGGCAGGAGGATTGCTGAGTTCCAGGCTTGCCTGGGCTACATAGTGAGCTCAGTGCCAGCCTGAAGTGCAAAGCGAGACCCTGTCTCAAAAAAAAAAAAAAAGTACCACTAAAGAATTCAATTAAAAATGGATTATTATTCAGCCATAAAGAATGACAAATTTAAGTCATTTATACTCAAATGGATGACATACTCACAAGTGAAATAAATAGGACGTAGATATGTAAGTTTTGTATCTTTCTGTAGTAGGAAAAACGGAAGGTGTAAATGAATGCTAAAATATATGATAGGTGATGTGAAATAAGAAGAAAATGTGCAAAAGGAAAAGGGAAAGCTTGAATAGGGGGAAGTAAAGAAGGGAAAGAAAAACTTGAAAGAAAGTGACAGGAACCGTGCTCTGTGACTTTTCCAGATAGGCTGTATGCTGTGAAGCACCAGCCCCGGAACCACATGTGGCAAAGCATCTTAGTTGCACACGGGACCATTTTCTGCGTAAGTGAAGACAACTTCCTCTGGCACAGACCTTTGAAATGTGTTTCGAATTTGTTTTCACATGTCAACAAGTGCATGACTTGCAAAGTACTTGTGAATACATGACATTTTAAGTCCCCTGCATGTTAAATTTTAATTAGGAAACAGTGTTTTCCTCCTCTTCACAGGAATAAAAAATGTGTGAATATGACCAACTATGAAATTATGACTGAGGGCTACCTCAGACTCACGCATGGGACTCATGTGGGTCTGGCGTGTTGCTTCTTATACTTTGCATATAATAAACACAAAATACTAACAGCAGTCACGTATATGTATTGTAGACGCAATGCCGAACTCTTACATTCTTTCCAGACATTCTCATTTTATAGCTGAAAGTCTGAGGAACCAGAACATGAAATCCAGGTTTCATGGGCAGCTGGAGGTCAGAGAAAGGACTTCCAGCATCAAAGTGATGTAATATTTTAAAAATAGCCTTTTAAAGCAAATATGAAACATCTGGAGGGGAATGTGCTCTCTGTGATGGAGAGGAGACTCTGGGAACATGCTGACAATTGTCATTATGGCTTCTGATACTATCTCAATGCTGTCCAATGGCATAGCGCCTGCTCACCAATCAGACATAGTCACTGTTAAGGATGAAGTTTCTGGAAATGCCTGACGGACAGATAGCTGTGCTGGAGACAGAAAGCCATGGGGCATGCCTACCCTTGGCTTTGGTGATGTGACTCTTGGAAGCTTTGTTTTCAAAAGTTCGCAGACAGTGGAAATAAAGCAACAGATCTCCTCGGGCAAGACTGGACCTCAATGACCCAGCCCCGAGAGCGAAGACCTTCAGAGCCTTTCCACCTGTGGAAAATCCTGGAAACAGATTAGGTCTAAACTGTTCCCTAAGGACTCACATGTTCAGAGGTGGGGCTTTCACAAGGTGATTGGAAATGAGTGTTTCAGCTAATTTCATGGCATAACTGGGAGGTGATGGCAGACAGATGTGGGGTCTAGTTGAAGAGACTGCATCGTGGAGCATGACCATGGAAACTGTATCTGGTTCCCATCCCTCCTTCTCTCTCATCCTTTCTCTGCACCTCCTGACTGTTATAAGTTGAGCAGCTCTGCTCCACCACGATATTCTGTCTCACCTCAAGCCCACAGCAGTGGAACCAGCCGGCCATGGACTGAAAACCCTTAAAACCCTGAGCCAAAACAAACCTTTCCTCCCTTACGTTGTTTCCTCAAGGATTTGGTCATAGTGAAGAAAAGCTGCCTAGCATACTCTCAGCATGGAACCCCATATGTCTAGGTATCAGGGTGGAAAAATTTTCTTTTAAAAAGAAAACTTTAAAAATTTTCTTAAAATTTGAGCAGTGTACTTAGTGCAGTGCCACTGCAGGTAAAACACATCCGTCCGCTACACGTGGGTGGATTTGAACCAAATGGCCTTGCGTGATGCTGCAGAGGGATGAGGCTGGGAACAAGCAGAAAGTGGAAGGTCCTGAGGACTTCTGCTTTTTTATTTCTTTTGTAGTTCCCTGGATTGAACCCAGGGCTTTTGCATTGAGCTACATTCCAGCTTTTGAAAAGCGATTTTATTCTGAGATAGTGCCTTGTTAAATTGCTAAGTTGCCCAGGCTGGGCTTGAACTTGTGATCTTCCTTCCTCAGCCTCCCCAGTGTGGTGCAATTATGGGTGTTGTCCCACTATGCTTGGCTAGGACCTCTGCTTTCTTCATTCTTGTTTAAAAACCTTTGATAATAAACATGGCATCAGAAAAAAATATGCTTTATATTTGGAAGTAGAAAGATCCTTCTGAAAGGAGGGCGAGCTGCCTCCTAGGGTGAGGCCCGCTGCCCTGCTTGGGTGTCTCGAGGGCCTGTCCTGGCCGGGCTGTGGCTCAGCTCATCCTCCACTTGGGACCTGGCCCTGGAGGCACCAGTCTGC